>JBBBWG010002337.1:4871-31593 GCA_037176905.1 Azolla pinnata
AGACTTTAAATGACCTAAATGAAGAAAACACAGGGTTTTAGAATAGGAATGAAGGTTAGCGTCTTCTCCCAACTGTCTCTCGCAGCTCTCCATCGCTTCTCTTCTGCAGCTGCTCTTCCTCGTCTCCCTTCTTCTTCTTCTTCTGCTGCTGCTTCTGTGGCCATGTCGAACTCCCACGATTCTGCTGCTGCTGCTTCTTCTTCTTCTTCTTCTTCTTCTTCCCTTCAGCAAACCAACAAGCGCCTCAGAAAAGGTCAGCGGAAACACAGGAAAGCTGGAAGCTTTGAGTATCGGTCTGTAACTTTTTTTTTTTGCAGCTCCTCCCTAGTTTCCTCCGATGAGTGAATTTTTTATATATGAGATTTCTGTGTTGTTTCGCATTCCACCTTCTGTTTTCACACATTGGGAGCGAGACGCTTTTTATTGCAGGATGCGGGTAGATGAACTTGAAGAAATGATAATACATTATCCTCACTAATTTTGCTGCATCTTTTCAATCGGATATTTTCCATCTGTTTCTCATTTTTGTCGATGCTTATGTTTGATCGTTCTCTCTCTCTCTCTCTATATATATATATGTCATTCAGATTGAATGCCTTTATTTTCTTTCATTTTCATTGTACTGTCATTTGTTAAATCATGTGGTTCTTCATCGTTGAGCTGATGCTTATGTTTTTCCTTCTGTTTTGCACTGCATGAAAAAGATTAATTTCTTGTTAGTCGAAAACTTTTCACATGGACTCTGCCGTGACATAGGATTTCTCTGGTAGCACTGTACAATGGATTCTTATCCAGAAAACAATAGCCTGTATTAATTCAACATCTTTTCTCTTTGTCTGCCTTTGCTAATTTTTGTTATCATTTTCCATGGTTTGAATGAAATATTTGCCTTCAATCCCATGAATATAAAACTAATGGTCAGATGAAGAAAGCATCAGGTTCTTTGTAAAATCGCAATTTGCTCGAATTTGCTCTTTTTACTTATTCTATATCGTTATACATGTGTATATATCGCTGGCATTCAAAGGAACGAGCCTAATCCAGCATGTTTTTCATAAAAAAAGTCTCCTTTTTATTATCTTTCTCGTCACACTATAATCTGATAGCACGAACAGATTGTGCAGGTATTGCTACCCCAAGCAACTTGTCTGTGAGAAATTTTGCTTCGGAGGATTCATCGAATGTAGGTGAAAGAAAGCTGAAGAAGACTCCCCGGAATCTTGCAGTTCGCAACCTTTCATCCTACCATTCAAGCAATACATGCTTCTTACAGGTATTTAGGTTTTCACCTCCAAAGTAGCAATATCTCCAACTCAGAACTGATCCAAGAAGAGCTCAGTGTGATTTGTAGCAGATCTTAGTTAAAAAAATTTCACCTTTAACTAAAGGTACACCTCAGTTACTCGATACTTTTTCCTTCCAGCATGGAGAAAGATTTATTATATGGTAGATGTCCTGGAAGAGTTCAGAGACCTAACGTGCGAGATATTCTGGAAGAGTTTAGTGTTATATTTATTCACAAAATTATCCTTGGATCACCTTGTAGTTTTGAGAATGAAAATAAACATATGTCAGTTGCATATTTTAAGACGATCATCTCTACATATTGTCCTCTATATATTTCGAGTGAACAGTGAGATATCTGTTCACGTGATTTGAACAAATTCGAATGGAAATTAATCTCTCTATGCTACACTTTGTTTTGTTGATGTTCTTTTCTCACTGTTTATGTCAGCCAAGTACTCCACATCTGGTTTTGCTATTTGTCTCTATCACAGTGAATATCCATTGAGGAAGTCATATCTATAAGATATCAATGATAAATACATCCATATCATCATGTTGTATTTTCAAACGTCTATGTGTTTAGCATAGACAAAGAGTTCTGTTGCCTGCGACGGAACAATGATCATGTTCATGCAAAACGGATATCTAATATTTTCTTGCCTGTGAGGGGATTAGTAATCATCTTCACATGAAACCGAGATATAACAAATACAGCAGCGAGTTTCGAGTACTCATTATCTGATATGTGAAATGGGCAGATTTTTGGAACTGGATTCGACACTGGAGATACAGTTCCAACTGTATTACTGTTCTTTGATCAACATCGGTTTATCTTCAATGCTGGAGAGGTGTGCTTTTCTAATAACTTGGTGAAAGCAAAACTTATGTTCTCATATACATATATATTGACATTTGTGAGATTTGGTTTTCAAACTGTGCGGTTGCATTTGAACCCTGTACTACGAAATTTATGTATATTTCATTTGACCATTTTCATGAAATTTATACTTCAAATGGAGAAAAACCACGTTAAAATTGTTGGTTGTGCTCTTGGGAGTTCTTTGCTAAAAACTCCTGTTCTCGTGTACTAGGGCATTCAAAGATACTGCACTGAACATCGGATCAAGTTGTCAAAGGTATGGCTTAGCTTTGATATTGTTTTCGTCTATATTACAATGTTGAGAATAGTTCCACTAGTGCTGTTCTCCGGCTTTCAATTTTTTCTCACTTAATGACAAAGGTCTATAATTGAGATGGAACCGCTTTTACAAACTGTGTGGCACGTCTATACCATAAGCTGTAGTCCCTACAATTACATGAGCCACATTACTATTCCACATAGTATTGGCAAATTGGTTTCCATATCACACGGATGGAGACTTCCATCCTGGAAAACATGATCTGAATTACACACTATCGAGGGAATGAGGAGAGCCATTCATCTTTGGAGGCCACATTAAACATTTATCTTTGTATTTACCCATATTCTAATATCTGTTGTTGGGAAACGATCCCATTTTCTTGTGAAACATTCGGAGGATGATATTATTTGAGATTTTACTTCTCTTTGGTGAAGATATTTAGAGTAGGTTACATGACTATCAATGGCTTGTTTCTTGAAAACATGATGTGTGTAGGCAAAGACTCTGCTGGGATCTTAACTGCTTCAAACAATAATAGGAATAAAAAACCTTGCATTACTGTAGTTTTCGTGCTGAAAATTATGATTATCTTATACCGTTGAAATTTCTGTTGTCAAAAACTCACGGACACAATGGTATTTGTCTGCTGAAATCAATTCTTTATTTGGAATCGGGTGTAGATTGACCATATCTTTCTGACCCGAATCTGCTCAGAGACGGCTGGTGGT
The DNA here is from genome assembly GCA_037176905.1 of Azolla pinnata. Classification (NCBI taxonomy): domain Eukaryota; kingdom Viridiplantae; phylum Streptophyta; class Polypodiopsida; order Salviniales; family Salviniaceae; genus Azolla; species Azolla pinnata. The sequence goes on from JBBBWG010002337.1 coordinate 8,029, forward strand.
CTTCCAGGTATTTGTTTCAGCAGTAGGTCCCTTTCAAGGATTGTTTTCTAATTGGCACTGACCATATATATATTTTTTCTCAAATGCAGGACTTCTTCTTACATTAGCTGGAATAGGCGATTCTGGCATGGCTGTAAGTGCTACTAGCTGCTTTGTTCAATGTATCTTAAATTTTGACCTCTGTTAGGATGGGTCGATCCATAGAATGTAGAAGAACTGAAAATTATACCTGGCAAGTTTTCAAAATTGTCTTTCACGGTGGAATTTTGACATAGAAACTGAATTATATACCTTGCGTCCAATAACCGTCATTTGGCCATCTAGAGCTTCAGCTTTGAAGACGTTAACTCGATTATTGCATCTCAATGTTGTTTTTGCCTACCTTATTTACTTCATTTGTTTTAAATTGATTTATTTATTTATTGCTGAGGGCTTTATTTGCAGTGCAGGCTCAAATTTGTGGACCAGGTGAATTTCAGAATCTTGTTAATGCAATTGGCAGCTTTGTACCAAATGCTGCCACAGTTTATACACGCAGTTTTGGTGGTGGAGAGTATATTGCAGCAGCACCAATTGTCCTGGTAGACAATGAATTGGTCAAAATATCTGCTACAGTCGTTTGTCCACAGCCTGGAACTGATGTGAATCTGAAGGATAAAACATGTGATAATGTTTCGGCTGTATACATTTGCGAGCTTCCACAAATATTGGGGAAGTTTGATCCTCAAAAAGCTGCTGCAAAAGGTCTAAAACCTGGGGTCAAGTATGGGAAGCTGCAGAAAGGTGAAGCTGTAATCTCGGATGATAGTGACGAAATGGTAAACATGTTCACTCTCTCAAAAGTATTTTTTTTCATTTGTGGGTTCCTTTGGCGTCATTGATTATCTTTATGTTTAGGTATATCCAGAGGATGTTTTAGGCCCGTCAAGTCCTGGACCTATAATGATCCTTGTTGATTGTCCAACAGTATCATACATTTCTGCATTAACTTCATCCTCCAATCTTGAGCTGTTCTATTCAGGATCAGGGAAGATTGTGAATTGTATTGTACATCTGAGCCCTTCTTCTGTTACGAACTGTAGAGAGTACCGTGATTGGATGGCAAAATTTAAAGAAGCTCATCATATAATGGCTGGGCGGCATGGGTACATTATCTGTTGATTAACTTTTCCTGGTTTTCCAAGAAATCTGCATTGAATTCAAATTTTCTGGGATGTAGGGAAGAACCCGGAATACCAATTCTGAAGTCGAGTGCTAGACTCCTAGCAAAACTAAACTACATATGTCCTGATGTATTTCCAGTAAATGGATTTTTCTCAGCAAAGAATGAGGGTGTAACAAATGAAAAGGTACATGTGGTATTTCAGGGAGATATTGTATTCTACCACATTCTCCTTTTACAAATCACGTTCCAACTCTTTTGTCAATCTGGATCTATGTATTAAGATGCTTTTTTGTAAGCATTACATTTGCATTTTTTATAGAAAAGCTTGTTGTAAGCATTTGCCCAAATGTCTTTCAGGACTTCTCAGAATTCAAACAGGAGATAATCGCAGAAAATCTACTCAAGGTACTCTAATTACATTTGGATTCCTTTAATGTTGGAGGTGTACGTTTTATGTCATGATTCTAAGGGTTTCTATGATTTTAAATGAAATTTCTCTCAATCTTATGTATGTTGTTCATTTCGAACAAGTCGGTGATCAACAGTAAATTAGAAGAAAGATAGAATAGATGTATTCTTTTATGCAGAATATTGTCCTATTATCGATTTGTTTCTCTGGGTACTAAGGCAGGACTTTAATGCTCCGGCTTGCACTGTATGTCCACATTCTGGGTTTCTTTCCAATGCCTATTTTATGAACATAGAATGTAGTTTTCTGTATAATGTGGATCTTATTTTATCTAACTTGCAGCAAGTTTGGCATCATGCAGTTCCATTTTAGACCCCTTGCAACACTTGGGCCAGACAAATCTTGTGTACCCGAAACTTTTGACATGCTTGCGACACAGAAAGAGTTTACAAGTGAATCACCTGAAATTTTGGAAGCTAAAGATCATGTTTCGCAAGTTTGGGGAGAGAACTCTTCGTCATCAGGTCATGATGCATTTTCTCTATCGTAGTTTGTCCTACATGTTCTGGATGGACATGATGCTAACAAACATAATTATCGTCAGGTCCAGATGAAACCATTCAAGCGATTCCTGAATGTATACAAAATGCTAGTCGAGAGGAAATGGAGATGGTTTTTCTTGGTACTGGGTCTTCCCAACCTTCAAAATATCGCAATGTCAGTGCTATTTATGTGCATCTTTATAGAAGGGGAGGAATTCTTTTGGACTGTGGAGAAGGCACTTATGCACAACTAAGGAGAAGGTACATGGATTATCACCTTCACTTTCAACATCGTTCTCTAATAAGATAATTCTTCAAAAGGGCTTTATATATCAGGTATGGTGCAAAAGGAGCTGATGAGGTCCTCTCAAACATACAGTGCATTTGGATTTCACATATTCATGCTGATCACCATTCAGGGCTTCCTCGTGTCCTTTCTGCACGTAGAAAACTGGTGCAGAACTGTTCTACTACTTGCCCAATACTAGTCATTGGTCCAAGGCAGTTGAAAAGATTTCTTGACGCCTATGCACTTGTGGAGGAACTTGACATGGTATTTTTGGATTCCAGTCAAACTACTGCAGTTGCTGAAAAAGCCGCAGAAGAGCTGACAATGAAAGAAGCATGCAATCATCAAGCTATTCTTGAAAGTACCATCAAAAGAAAGGATCAGGGTTTTCATTTCCAACAAGGTGTGGATGTGGCAGGTCGACATGTTTTAAAGCAGGTAATGCATAAGATGGGCCTCAAAAGCTGTCTGAGCGTTCAAGTGGTTCACTGCCTTAACGCGTATGGGGTAGTCTTAGAGTCTGAAACAAAGCAGGAGGATGGCGGAAATGTGAAACCAGGTTGGAAGCTTGTTTATTCGGGAGATACAAGACCCTGTGAAGCAATGGTAGAAGCATCTGCTGGAGCAACGGTTTTAATTCATGAGGTGAATATTTCACTAATGCTGTTTTAGCGTCATCTTTATGAGGCTATACTTATCTTTGTCAGAATTTTGTCTGCAAGCCTTCATTTGTCACAAATGAAGTTCGAGTTTTGTTATTCCTTTTAGAAAGTTGTGCTCAGCCTTTAGGGATTATGCTAGGGATTATGCATTTGTGACCAGTAATATAGGTGTGTGAACCTGTGACCTTGTAGTGTTGTATACCATAGCTTTTTTGCATATGCATCCGTTTTTTACCATTTTAACAAATGTAATGGTTTTATTTTTGCTTTTGATAATGCAGGCCACTTTTGATGATAGCATGCCTGTTGAAGCTATTATGAAAAATCACAGTACAACAAAGGAAGCAATCGAAGTTGCGAAATCTGCTGGAGTATACCGAGTCATTCTCACACATTTCAGTCAACGGTACCCAAAAATCCCTGTTTTGAGCGACAACTATACAAGCCATGCTTGTATTTCATTTGATATGATGAGTGTGAACTTGGTAGATTTGCCTTTAGTACCAAAATTACTGCCTGCCTTCAGAACAGTTTTCAGAGATGAAATGCTGCCGGATGATGAGGAAATGGTAGCATGAAATAAGAAGACACTGATGTTTGAGCTTAAGAATCCAGTACGACTGGGCTGCATGAATCCTGCCAAGTAAATGTTCCAGAAGTCAGTGGGGATAAAAGGCTTTACAAGAAAGTGCCTACTTTTCCGATGGAATGCTTCACGGAATTGGGTCCAGTGCCGAATCTTTGTTGGTATATACAAAGAGATTCCATCCTGGCCTGGAAGCAAAAGATCAAGGATTCTCTCTATTATTCACATGCATGATTTTTCTAACCTTCATTAGAAGGATAGCCAGGTTAGAGCTCTCATGTTCTGGTTCAAAGTTAAGTGCTTTTCTTGTTTTTTTTTCTAGCTTTATTCTTTAATCTTACATAGGTGAACATAAACAAATCATGAACTTTGCTAAATGTACAATATATTTAATGAAATGCTGTTGCATGGTGTGAGATGCCGTGAGGCACATGCATACATGCTCTTGTGATATAACTACTATGCCAATGTTTGTGTCTTTTTGAATTGTTGATATACAAGGGAGTTTTGAATGTCAAATCATCGCTTTTGTAACAGAATCCTCCCCGTCTATAAGAGAAGGTGTGTAATACCCGGAGGGCGAGGGAGGACTTTGAAGCCCCGATTCCAATAATTCAGACATGTATTGATTACTAAGCCATAAAGCTTTCCTTCACAAATAATGGGTTGGGGTGTTGGGGTGCTGATGGTCTTACTATACTAATTAGCAAATTTTTCCGTCTTAGATTGCGCCGCTTTTTGTGCATTCCAGTGTGGGGCTTGTCGACAAAGTCTTAAGAATTTGGGAGCCAACGATGTACCCACTTTCTAAATTTAATTGCCTAGATCAACCGTACTCGCGGGCTCTCACCTTATTTTTTTAAGCCTAATCAAGTGATATCAATCAATTAGAATACGAGTGCGTAGGGATCGAATCCATTATGAGAATGGAAACAAGATAAGTGTGAAGTGATTCCTCGAGTCAACTGTGTGTATGTAGTTGACGCTCCTTCCAGGCCAACTCCTTCTGGGGCCAAAGGGGCTTCAAGGACAAGTGTTGGGATAACACTAGTCGCCTTGCTTGTAATGGGGTGGTTGATGTTGACCTAGTTCATTACAACTTGTTGATCGGGTTTAGACGACATTCGACCTTTAACGAGGAGTTCACCGCACCGTAACTCGAACAAATGGCAACTCATCATGGAGAGCACGATCTCTTGAGGTCTAGCTCCAACCAATATCGCCAAGCCCTTCTTCCAAGACATCCACAACGAATATCCCAAAAGTACAAGGACCGCGGTTTTGGCTAAGGATGTGACCTAAAACTGCCAGGGTAGAGAAATTAACCTTCCAGCAGCAGCATCAGTAGGGAGACCAGCTAGTCTGTCTACTTGCATGAAGCAGATCTGAGGAGCTTCGATCCAAACCGATCGTGACTTCCGCTTCAAATAAAAACCCGATGGGAAAAGTTCGGTTTCTTATACCTTCAATGCTCATTACGGTGGGGCATTTGCGGGGCGACAGGCCGGCCTTACACACAGCTCTCGCGCCTTTTGCACCACCTTTCCGGGGCGAATTAAAGGAGGCTCGATTTGGATACCAGACCCCACGCGCTCGATTCCTCCGAACAACAAGACGTTACTGCTTCTTCCGGGCAGTGTGCGTCTGATCGGCAGGTTCTCGATCTATATTCCAATCCCTGCGCTATCCGAGTGCTCGAATGCAGATCGATACCGTTCGTCGCCGATCTCGGAGAGGAAACCGGCGGATCGATCCGTTTATTGACGCCGTCGATCTCGCGCCATGTCTCAAAGAAAACCCCAAGAAACAACAAGAAGAAAACAAGAAGAAGAAAACCTTCTTGTGAAGAGGCCAAAAGCACAGAAAAGATTAGCTAAGAAGAAGAAAGAAGAAGAAGCATGAAGAAGAAGAAGAAGAAGTATGAAGAAGAAGAAGAAGAAGAAGTGGATAACGTTTTTTGTGCTTATTTCGAGTGTGTGTATTTTTTTTGGGTGGTAAGGAATGAAACAGCAGCGCTCTCTCCGCCTTTCCTCCGCCATCGCCTGCTTCTCTGCCTGAATCCTCCGTCGCCTGCGAATTCCTTGTCGTCTTCGCGTGCCCGGCACGAAGAAAAAAGGCTCGCCTCCAGATTCGCGAAATATCGAACACCTCTGAAGGTTAAAGGGCAAGGCCAGAAAGGAAAGACCCGATCAGACCAGGCCCGCCACGCCGAAAGAGAGGAGTCCAGAGGAATACAGCACGGCACAGAAGCAGAAAACGCCATCGCCATCGCCATCGCCTTTGCCTTCGTCTCTCTCTCTCTCTCTCCCTCTCTCTCTTCTCTCGCTCTCTCTCTCCCCGGATTGCTGTTGTTGCCGATTCCCGGAGCTCCCATGGCGTCCTCCCTGCTCTCGCGAGCCGCGGTTTCTTCTACAACTTTGGAGCTTCACCATGCCGTCCACCCCAGACCTCACGTCTCTCGGGCATTTCTAGCGAATCCAGGCAAGCGAACTACCATCATCATCATCTTCTTCTTCTTCATCTTCATCATCGTCATCGTCATCTTCTTCTTCTCCTTTTTCTTCGTTTGTATCTTCCGCTTTCGCATTTTCCACTCGCAAAGAAGCTGTTTTTCTTTCACATTTTTTGCTGCATCATCATTTTGTCTATACCTCTTACTTGTAGCGTTCCTTACCTGTGTAAGACTCTCCAAAATCTCACCTTTTCTCTTGCGCGGTCTGCTGATCTCTTGGTATGTCTATTTGCCTTCCGATTGTAAATCTCTCATTGTTTTTTTGTCTCTTTTCAATAATGTGCCTTATGCACAAGTTTCTGGTCGTAAAAGAACGCTAGAGCTCTTCTTCATTCCTTTCTGTTATTTCCTTCCTCTTCTTGAATTTCAAGCCGTCCATTTGCAGTCTTTTTTGCTGTGAGATACCTTGTATTGTTCAAAATCAATCCAAAGCTCGTAGCTTTTCTCTTACTTTCTGACATTTCTAACTAGAACTTGTATGTTTCTGGCAGGTTAATTCTCTTGCTCGTTGTTATCCTGTGATGTTCAATGAATTATATGACTAGATATATATGTCTTTCTCTCGTGAACGCAACTGTTTCTTTTTTACAGTGACGTTCTTCTTTTTTTGACAAATCTAGCCAGTACTAACCTTGATTTGCAAGTTAGGGGAACTGAAAAGTTGTATTGTGATAGCTGGCCTGTTTTCAAACAGATCTGGTTAGTCTGAAGCTAGGATCACATGCTAGTAACCTATTTTTTCGTGTAACATGCTGTGTATTACGAGCATTTCTATTTTGTAAGGGGCTAGCATTTTCTTGGTTTCTCGTGCCTTTGTCACTAACCTCTTCTTATTCTCTACGGTCTTCTTTTCAAGGATTTCTAGCTTGTAAGAATCTAGAGTTTTAACTCCCTCTGGCGTTTGTTTCTTCTTTTAATTACCTCTTATTCTCTCTGATAAGGATCTACAGTTCCATACTTCTCTACCAGTCCTTGTGAACAATATTGTTCATTTTCTGTGTTTTCCTTTTTCTTTTCAGCACTCACAGGCAGTAGAGAAGCTCACATTTCTGTGTACTTTCTTAACCAATTTCATCTTTTCCTGGATTTCATTCTCAAGCATTTGTTTTCCTATTAAGAAGCTCCAGTTTTCTCTTTTCTCTCTTTTGTTTTTCGTGTTTCTAGCTGAGAAAAGCCTAGATCTGAAAGATTCCTAGTCTTGAACGGGTTGTTATATGAGCAGGTTCGTTACATACAAGCTTTGTCTCTCAGAAACTGCCGTCTACTGTAAAAGAAATACGCCCTTTGCTCCCCATTTCATCCAGGTTAGTCTAACGTAAATTTCCTGTATCTTAAAGATGCCATTAAAAAAATTTTGACACACACACACACACACACGTCACACACACACACATCCCTAGCTTCTTGAGTGTTCATTATATTTATGCTTACCTCTCAGCGTTTTTATTAACATTCTTCATCATTTAATGACGTAAGTGAAGTGTCAAAACGTTGTTACTTTACGTTTGGGGATATGTATGTATGTTCCTTCATGGCGAGTTCAAGTTTTGTTTTCTGTGGTGCTTAACAATGCTATAAGATGACAGGATTTGAACGTTCCAGATGCTTATTTCATAGTGATTAAAATCTATTAATATTGATTCCGTGGCTTAAAGGATTTTAATTTACTGTGCATATATATACCATTTTTTGGTGGATTCTCTATGTTAATATACATCCGAATTCCCTATCTAGTTAAAATTTGGAATATGTATGCATTGCTGTTCATGGATTTTGAGATTTTCCTATCATAATTCTTAAACTTTATTGGTACTTAGCCCTAGGTTGTAAGGTGTTCAATGTTCTCGATCTATGTACTACGTGTAGGATGTTCAATGTTCTGGATTTGTATACTACGTATTTGGTGAATTTTTAAAAAAAGATTGTTGATTTAAAAACTCAATGGAGTTTAAAGGCTCTTTGTCCATAATGTTTATGGCTTAGCGCATAGGTGATAGGCTTACGATATTTCAGATATGCTATAATGAATTCTTATGTCGCTTGTATAGGATTTGCTGCTCTATAATTCTTAGGTGTATATGGCATATTGTCACCCATGGAGTTCAAGATTCTTTGCTCATGATGTTTGAGACTTTTTGATATCAAAGCAGGAGCAAGCAATTCATATGCAAAGCAGAGGCTAATGCGCTAGGGGAATCTGGTCTCCCACCATCAAAAGAACTAAGCCAATTCGAGAAAGTGGTTGAACTGCTTACAACAATGTTTCCGATTTGGGTTTTTCACTAACTCAATGAACTTCCGATGCATACGGATTGATGTTTCAATATTCCAGTTGGAGGTAACGGCAGATCTAAGATCTTTGTTCTTTTGCAGGTAATTCTTGGCACTGTTATCGGCATTTACAAGCCATCAGCGGTACTGTTAATTTGCCCATAGATTAATTAAAACTTGCATCTGATGTAATAACTTCACATGTACAATCTGTAAACTAGAGGTGACTCGAACAAGCTCACCAGAGCATCTTGGAATGTTTGGATATAATATGGAGCATACGTGAATGAGCGACATGTTGCTCAGGTTGACAGTTGACGTTGTGAAGTTGAAACTATCAGATATAATTCATTCTATAGATTCAAGTTCATTAGTTTAAAGGAACCAAAAATGTATGTAAGAGTTTGAAGCATTAACAAAAAAACTTCTGGCCTTGCTTTATCTTATTAGATCACTTTTTGCAGGTCACATGGTTGGAGACAGACTTATTTACTGTCTTTCTGGGCTTCTTGATGCTTTCTATGGGATTGACGCTCACTTTTGAGGACTTCAGAAGATGCTTACGGAACCCATGGACGGTGAGATCATGATCTTCGTCAATGCAAGTTATTCTTTAACGTCTTTTCTGTTTATTTTTAATTTATGCATATGTCAACAGTTTGTTTAAATATTGACACCTGTCATGGCCAGTGGCCGTTGATACTTTAATGTTTGTTTTTGAACTTTGGAAGTTATGTCAACATTTTAGTTTATCTTGATTTTCTAATGTGCTTCTAGTAAAAAATTTCTTCTGCAAGTTGAAAACTCAACCTTATCTTGATAGATTTGTCATTTACACCAATCAAAATTTGCAGGTGGGAGTGGGATTTTTAGCACAATATTGTATCAAGCCCTTGCTAGGTTTTCTTATTGCATTGGTAAATATGGGAACATTGAAAATACTTTTATGCGAATTGCATGTATTATATTTCTCATTGTAAAGTATATGATGTTTCAGTCTCTTAAATTATCTGCTCCACTTGCAACGGGTCTAATTTTGGTGTCCTGCTGCCCCGGAGGTCAAGCATCTAATGTGGCAACTTACATTTCCAAGGGCAATGTGGCTCTTTCTGTTCTGATGACAACGTAAGTTTTGTCAACATGTATCCCATGCTTGGGGTGTAATTGTTTAGATTGACCTATATAAAATTCATTCTTTGCTAGTGCTTTTTGTGATGATGGCTAATCATTACTATAAGCATGTCAAAAAGCAGATCATATATGTACATTTTATGTGTATTCGACTTTTTATTGTTTGTGCATTTGGACTTCCAGTGATCAATTTCTCTTCCGAGTGTAGAGTGATTTTATTTATATTATCCAAGGTTTTTGGTTTTCTTTGAAAACCATCATTGAGGTATGTTAGCTTTATCTTAGTTTAGATTGTTATATTTTCCTTTACAGAGTGTTTCATCACATTTCTTCTGAGGCGACTGCTATATAAGTGCTCTATTTTGTTCGTTATTACTTGTAGAGATTAAGAAGGAATATAAGGGCAGACAGGCTGTGTTTTAAGAAATGTTGCTCCATAAAGTCAAATGGCTGGGGTAGGATGTGTTGTTGTGATCTGATTATTAACACAAGTAAATATACTACATGATAAGAGACTCCTTTTAGAATATCAACTTTGTATTGATCAGATGATAACAATTACATCATCAAATCAACAAGATTTCAGGATCTGCTGTATGCTAGGTATCTTTGTCTAAGATACGAGTTGTGCGATTAAAGAACTTTATGTGCCAAAGCTATGCCTTGTGTATTTACTCAGGTTATTGATTATTGGTGCTACTTCTTGGCTGTTTCAATGTTTCTCATAACTAAATTACAATTTTCAAGTTTGATATACCACTGTAAAGTTGTATTATGGCTTGCTTTTTTGTTCCACAAAGGCTAGTGTTTGCGTGCTTTGCTACAGCTGGACCATATTCTGAGTCATTGTCCATAACTGGATCTAAGTTGCAGCAATTATGCGATTTGATTTATAACGTATGTTAATTCTGAATGAACATATTCTGTCCATTGTTTTTTGAGGCTTAGCATTACCGTCATCATTGCTGATCTTTATCCCTTATGTTAAATATGAGAATTTTTTGATATACTATGATGAGCACATGATTCCTATATATACTATATAGGTGCCTAGGATGAATTGATAAATTTTGATGTAATGTTTTGTTCTCTGCAACAATAGAATCATTTCAGCATCTTATTATCTTGGTATAATATATGGACTGCAATGTCAAATTTAATAACTCAAATTATTGATTGAAGTGACTTGTTAACTGATGAACAAGATTCATATCTTTTTTTAATGTTGCAAATATTAAGATGTCTCTTCAATTATTGATAGTGTATGCTGATAAAATCATGGTCTTGTTGTCCAATTTAAACTTGAAATCACTGATCTTAATGGAGAATTCTCAGATGCTCAACTATTGGTGCAATCATAATGACGCCTTTGCTTACTAAAGTCTTAGCTGGACAGCTAGTTCCAGTTGATGCAGCTGTAAGTTGACGATGTCATCCAGTCTTTCAATAATGCTTCAGAATTTACTCTGTTATGTGCTATTTATTAAACTGTTTGATATACAGGGCCTGGCTCTCAGTACATTTCAAGTTGTTCTAATGCCGACAGTTGTTGGTGGTGAGCTATTACAGCACTGTATTTTCTATACATTTTTTTACAATCGTGAACATCTATCTTATTTATATACCTTTCTTGTTGAGTAATTTTGTTTCTATTTCAAATATGTGGCAGTTCTATGTCACGAGTACTTACCGCAATTAACAGAGAAGATAACAGTTTTCACCCCATTGGTTGGAGTGATTCTCACAACACTATTGTGTGCAAGCCCTGTGAGCCACTATTCTTTGTCATACTCCTGAATTAGGTTGAAACTGTTAAATGCGAATTTTAAATGAAGTTAACATTTCCATACTTTATTTAGTCATCAATTATAGGTTTGAATATGACATGGTAAGGCTGAAAATATAAGCCAACACAGTTTTGTGTATAAACTGGTGAGAGAGATGCTATATCTGGATGAATAAATCGGAAAGCATAAAATTTTGGGAATACTAGTTGGTATAGGGTGCCCTTGTGTTCATCTTGACCATAGTCATGGGTCCTGATGTTTGGCACCTTTTATGATTTATGTGTTGTACATGATGTAAAATACACACTAATAAATGATGATGTTTGACACAAAAATTGTATGTCAAACCTTTGCATGTGAAAAGATCGGGCAAGTAGCAGACGTTCTCAAAACCCAGGGTTCGCAGCTCATCTTGCCAGTAGCTATTCTTCATGCAGCAGCTTTTCTTTTAGGCTATTTTATGTCTAAATTCTGTAAATTTGGAGAGTCTACATCTCGTACCATTTCAATCGAATGCGGCATGCAAGTAAGTTTTCAAACCAAATGCATCCTTCAGTTTAATTGGTTTTCTTCTCCATACCTGATAAAACGATTTATAGGAAAAGCAACAATAAGAATACCTGCTACCAGAATTTGTAACAGATAAGCTAAATAAATTGAATCGTTTTGTTAAAATCTGATGGAAAACTATCAAGACTGACGTTTAAGTTGTGATTGACGGTAATCCGATGCTAATATGATCTGTTATTGTTTTGTTGTTTCCAGAGTTCAGCTCTTGGTTTCTTGCTGGCTCAGAAACATTTTACAAATCCACTTGTAGCTGTGCCTTCTGCAGTCAGTGTCGTCTTCATGGCGGTATGTCATTACTGAGTAGTGTAATATTAATACTCAATATTATAAGTGCCCTAGCTTTGAGAATATTTACCTGGAGTACTTTTTGCTTCAAAAATGTGTACAACACTATTTTTAAAAAAGTATTATGGGCAATCCTGCTGAAAATTATGAAAGTTAGGGTTATTCTGTTTTCTTTCAATAATGGGCAGATATTCTTTATTTTTTAATCATTATCAGTTTTACTAGTTTAAATGTTGGTGCTCTAGCTTCAACTAATTTATTTGATAAACTGTTTGCAGCTTGGTGGAAGTGCTCTAGCAGTGTTTTGGAGAAACCAACCCATTCCTGTTGATGACAAGGATGACTTCAAGGAGTAAAAGAAAGGTCAAAAGCAGAAGCTCAAATTTGAGTGAGGCCCGATATTTATTTTGTTTAGAGGCGTTTACTTTGCATTTCTTAAAATCTCACCTCCCGTTTTTCGCTGATTGAGGTGAAAACGGGAGGTGAGATTTTGTTTACAAAACTTACTGTCATAAGCAAATATAGTATAGGACATACAAAACCCTTGATTTTTGTCTGCCCAATTGATTAACGCAAAGAGCAAATTGACTTCCCATGGTTCGTATGATGTGTTCTGGATCAGCCTGGACCTGCTCTACCTGTTGAGAACTGTGCATAATTTGATTTCTTGGGATCGGAATATCTAGCTTTGGAACTTTGATTGAAATGTGAGCTCCTGCTGACAAAATGTTTTAATGTCTAAAAACTGCATCGAATGTTAGCAGAAATTTGTCCTGCAAATGTCGCTTTAGAAATCTGATTAAAATTTCCTTGATGTGCTGTACAGATCTAATGCTGTAATAAGCACACGAAGATCTAATGCTGCATTTGAAGCGCAGGAAGCACTTGGTTATCGCTCGAATTTTCTCGGTAAACTTAGATTGGGAATATGGGAAATGTTCAAAAAACGATGGTGTGTGCACGATGCATCCCGATGATGGCCTATCGATGCTTTTATTTGTTGGTGGCTCTGCTGTGATTTGTAAATGCCGCATTCTATTATATCCGACATTCAACATTGTGAAGCCAGCTGCATTGCACAATCTCGGACCTTTGTCCAGCAAAAAAACCTTGACAAGTTTCCGTGGTCTGATGTGATTTTGATTTTTTTTTGTGCACTTAATTGTTTCGTATGGCTCATTGGAGGCAAGCAAACTCTGAGAACAGAGATATTTTCTGTCATTATCGCAGTCATTATTATTATACTAACATATGTCCTCTAGGTCAATAGCTGAATCTCTCGCTTTCCCTCGTCGCAACGATCACAACATATTGCTATATGCCCTGTTGAAATCTATTCCAACAGATTACGAATCTGAACAACTCCCTTATACTGCTTACTTTGCATCACTAAGATTTAGGGCATATATTGCGTTATACTGCATTCAAACAATTGCGTTATACTGCTTAGTTTGCATCACTAAGACTTAGGGCATATACTGCGTTATATTGCATCCGAACAATTGCGTTATACTGCATTCTAACAACAGACAATGGGGCATGAGCATTAGGCTACCTGAATTGTGCATCATATATAAATATATCCAGAACTAGTTAGCCCCAAGTATCAAAACCTTGATGTAATGTTTATAAGCTTCCGATCATATTATACGCATCTTCCACCTAACCTAATCTCTACATCGATTGATTCCCGCAACTTGTGAGATTCGTTAAACAAAGTGCTTCTGATTTCGCTAGTTGTTACTTGCTTCCACATTTCACACCGGAAAACATTTGTTTTTGGTTCTTATATGTTATAGTTTGACTTCAAAGACGAGAATAATAATCTACCCACAATAAGATGCCTCAAAAGTTGATTCCTTTAAATCAACTTCATTTTCCTGAAACAGATATGTCGACAGATAGATATGCTTGTAGGAATGGCCAGATGCCTTCGAAAGACTGCGAGAGTGCATTCTACTTTATGTCGACTAGGAGCATAATCAAGGTTGAAGTTTATGAGAGATTATCTTTCGGAACTCGTAAGTGATATACGAGAAACTTTGGATCAGAACCCCGTAGTCAGACGTGTCTTGACGACTCGCAGCTTAGCCTAACTCCAAAGCAGCACTCGTTTAAAAAAACAACGGATAAACAAGCAAAACATAGGGCGAATCATAGACAAAAACAACCCATATAAAGTGGGTTTCATCACACTCAGCCACACATAACGACGGCCAAACATCGTCGACGTCATTCGGCAACCGCATGTACCCACTTCAGAAATTGGAGAAACAGATGTCGGTTGATCTTTTTTTTCTGTCAGTTTCTCGTCACGTACATGGCAGATTCGATCTTCAAAGACGATAACATAAAGCCCTTTTTTTGTTCTTTTAATTTGCCTAGTCAAACCCGTTTTATCGTTTGTTCGCCATCCATCTCGCATCATGGAATGAGAAGCCGTTCAGGACTCGAGCCTCGACATCTCATCCAAAACAGACCATGATGCCTGATACAATCTTTGTCTGAGTGATACGGACGAGCCAATTGGGCTCCCAAACGAACCGAAAGCTCGAGAAATGCGAGTGTGATTCGGCTTTTGCCAGACAATTGAGGATTTATCCAGGGTCACATGTTCACGAGTACATCTCTGGAATCTTGTCCCAGTGCGGCCGGAGAACGCAATCTGGGATCTGTTTGAAGCTCTATGTAGCTGTTCTAACTTGCTCTATGCGTCGGGGCTCTCCAGATTACTAGCAGTATCGTGAACCTCTCTGTAATGTATGCCCATCCAAAAACCATCCCATGTCCCTTATGGTCCCGTATCAGTCCCCAGCTTCTGAGTCTCTTGTCTAAATGTCTGATTGCTGCATTTGTCACAGTTTTGGTATGTACATTAACATATATGTGTGTTTTGAGAGAGAAGCTAACAATATCGTTCCCAATGGTTTTCATTCTTGCAAAGTGTGTACCTAAACCCTAGGAATCAAATGGTTAAGCCTCCGAACGCGGTTGGCGATGATGATCGCGGCAGCGTTTGCATCATTATATCAAACATAATCTGCCTGCCCTAAGGAGGAAGGTTCGTCTCCTGATGTTCTCGCGTCGTCGACGACAGACTCCTCGAGTTTTTCTAGCACTTATCTGGTTCGTTCCAATGCATTGCAATCCCGATCGATGTCTGCAGCGAGCACAGATCGAGCAAACAACCTAGCGCTCCGAATTTACCCTAAAGCCCAACCCTAAATTCTGGAGCACTCTCGAATCCAGCTTCTCCTACAGATCGAGCAAACAATCCGGCGCTCCGATTTACCCTAAAATTCTGAGCACTCTCAGAATCCAAGCTTCTCTCTCTCCTTACCCTAAACCCTAACCCTAAAATTCTGAGCACTCCCCAAAATCCAAGCTTCTCTCTCTCCTTACCCTAAACCCTAACCCTAAATTCGGAGCACTCTCAAAATCCAAGCTTCTCTCTTGAAGTGAGAGCCCAAAAGTGTGAGCAAGACAAGTGTTTTGAACACACAGGACCTCATGAACTCTTTGAGTCTCTCTCTCTCTCTCTCTTTTTCTGCTCTGCAGCTGCCATGGCTTCTCTCCGTTTCTGTAGCACTCTGTACTTCGGAGCGCGTCGTCCGTCTGAGATTTCTATATTCTTTTCTCTTTCTAGCTTTTGAGGATACCTCTCTCTCAATTTCATCGCCCAACACTTCTCTTTCCATCGATCCAGAGAGCGAGAACGAGCGGAACCGAGAGCAGCAGAGAGAAGGGGGTTGTGGGGGGGGGGGGGGGTGTGTGAAGAAGATACAGAAAACAGAGCGAGAGGGGAAAAGAGGGGATGGAGGTACAGCGAGTGTGTGAGAGAGAGAAAGAGGGCAGAGTGAGGCAGAAACAGAGAGAGAAGGCGGGCAGGAACAGAGCCGGAGAGGAATAGAGAAGAGTTGGGGAGAGCGAAAAAGGAAGGCCTTTTTGGCTCTGAGATTGTGGAATGAGGCCGAAGCCAAAGCGGCGCAGGGAGGATGAAGGGAGAATGAGCTTGGGAAGCAAGAAAGAAGAGAAACAGGACAGAGATGAAGGAAATGGAGGGGGAGATGCAGAAAGGGTAGAAGGAGTAGAAGGAGGAGGAGGAGGAGAAGAAGAAGAAGAAGAAGAAGAAGTGGAGGAGAAAGGAGGAGGAGAAGAGAGAAGAGGAGAAGGGAAGAAAGCATGGGCTCTGGGAGGCGAGGATTTGATGGCGCACATACTAGGGTTTCTGACTACCCACAAGGACAGGAATGCAGCATCCCTGGTGTGCAAGGCATGGAATGCCATGGAAGCTTCGGCGAGGAAGGAGGTGTATGTGGGCAATTGCTACGCGATCTCCGCGGAGAGGGTGACCCAGCGCTTCGCCAATCTCAGGTCTTTGATCTTGAAAGGCAAGCCCCGATTCGCAGACTTCGACTTTGTTCCCCGCGACTGGGGTGCCTTTGTAGACCCTTGGATCGGAGCCCTCAGCCGATCCCACCCGTTCCTCGAAGAGCTCCGCCTCAAGCGCATGACCCTCTCCGACGAATCCCTCGGCCTCGCTGCCTCCTCCTTCCCCGGCCTCAAGGTCCTCTCCCTCACCTCCTGCGATGGCTTCAGCACCGATGGCCTCGCCTCCATCACCGCCGATTGCAGGTAATTTTTGCCCACTGATTCCGGCGATAATATATAGTGGGCGATCGAATGTTGTATGATGATCGCGGCCCGACAACGTTGATGTTGGTGATTGTTATATGGTGATGGTGGGCTGACAATGATGATGATGGGGATCTTGATATGATGGTGGTGGGGATTTTTATATGATGATGATGATGATGATGGTTGTGAGCCAACAATGACGAGGATGGCGATTGTGATATGATGATGATCGTGGCTAACCATGATGACGACGGCGACGATGATTGTGGGCCAACAATGATGAGGATGGCGATTGTGAAATGATGATGATCGTGGCCAACAATGATGATGAAGACGACGATGATTGTGGGCCAACAATGACGAGGATGGCAATTGTGATATGATGATGATCATGGCCAATGATGATGATGATGATGACTACCACAGAAACGATAATGATTGTTAGATGATGCTCATGAGGGTTTGCATTGTTGATGATTATGGTCGTAAAGGTCATAACTTCGATGGTCATGATGTCTCTGGCTATAGCTGAAAAAAAAAAAGAACCATGTGCCCAAGCTCGATGATGCCTCTGAGATCTATGGTTTCAGTGATCTAGGTATGTATGGATCTAGGGCTTTGGGTGCTTACAGCATGCTTCTTTTGTCTCCTATTTGTGGTGAACAATGCAAATATTACTGCCAAAGAATTTCTTGGCCTAGCGATCTATGGTCCAACATCTAGGATTTATTTATTTATTTATTGAATTATTGTTTAGAAGTGTAGATTAGTGCCATGAAATCTGGGTCAAGAGATTTGTGATCTGAGATTTGAGCTTTTCTTCTTCTTCTTCTTTGTTGTGATTCATGTTTGTTGGCACATTCCATGTAAAAAACAATGCTCTTTAGAACTGTGGTCCCTCATCTATGCCATGTACAGATTTATGGTTTCAATACCTTGTGTCAAGGGATTTCTGATTTAGGGCGAGGCCTTAATGTCATTAAATATCATGTCTCAATGTCAGTCTCTCAGTTTAACCATGCATATGCACCATACGGGGCTGCATAAGTGCCATGGCTTTCGGGGTTGAACTTTCAGCATTTCTGCATATTCGCCTCACTAGTGCTGTATGATTTAGGGTCTCCATGACCTCAGGTTATCGATAATGCTGCCCATGTCCAGTACAGGTTTAAGGGCATTGTCCTATGCATTGTAGAGTCCGGTACAGGTTTAAGGTCAATGTTGGGTTGCATCTGTTTAGCCATTTCTGTTGCGCATATTTGCATTCTTGCACACTGCATACAGCATCACCTTAGATGTTTTCCAGAAGAATAATGGAAATTCTTGGCCCTTCATTTTTGGTTCTGTTTACAGGCACTTAACGCACTTGGAGCTTACTGAGAATGCATTAGACAAGGTTTCTGGGACATGGTTGAGCGCATTCTCACCGCACTGCACCTCGTTGGTGTCACTCGATTTCAAAGATCTTGATCACAAGCTTGACTTTGAGGCATTAGAGTCTCTCATAGATAGATGCACGGGATTGGAGACGTTGAAGCTGAGCAGTGCAGTGTCTTTAACCCAGTTAAAGATCCTTGTTTCCAAGCTTCCACGTCTTGTGGAGCTGGGGGTTGGTTCATTCTCACCTGCTGTGGCCGTTGAAGATCAAGCTAGTCTCTCTGCATGTCTTGCAAAGTGCACCCGACTGCGATCGTTATCGGGGTTTTGGGGCATTACGCCGGGGTATCTTTCGATCATATATCCGATCTCCCCAAACCTAGTGTCGCTTAACTTGAGCTACTCACCGATATGCGATGGAGAGCTGGCTGACCTTGTCAGCCATTGCCACAATCTGCGCAAGCTATGGGTAAGTGGCTTAACTCTTTCTCTATGGTTTATGTGAAAACTCACAAAGAGTATATAAATTGGTCGTGAGCGTTTAAAGTCTTAAGTTCAGTCTTGATATGTAGTGTAGTGGGGTCAATGGACATCTTGGTTTGGAGTGAAAAAAGTCAGTTTGTTAGTGTAACATATATGATGGAACATGATCTTGGTGTAGCGATGGTATGAGCACAAGATGTGGATTTTCAAGTATGATCTGGTTATACAAAGCACTAGTTACGTGCTCATCATGACAGAGGACCATGGTTATGGGTGTTCTAGGCGAAGTTCACTTTGCTATAGTTTTGTGGTTCCATTTCAAAGGCATCATTTGAGTGGATGGATACACACCATAATTGTTAAGTAGATAGAGGAGAGGGTTTCTGTGGGAGCTCGCGATTCATATGATTGATAGGAAGAAAGGTGTAACAGCAGTCCGTCCGGGGTCTCTTATAAGGTTGCATGGTTCCGAGTGCATGTGAGAAGTGTGGGGGTTAATGCACCGTTGGCGATCCAAGTCATGTTCCTTTTTGTTCAGTGTATCCATGTTGGGTTCCCTTGTTTTTTTATCAGAGTATCCGTGTTAGTTTACGAAATCAGTCGTCGAGCCGAGTGGGGTGGGGTCGGTTTCTTCTGCTTTCCTTGTTTGATGGGGTTGTTTGTGGTTTGGCATTGCGGTGGGTTTCTGGGGGATAACATCATAAGGCTTAGGCTGCTTTGCTTCTTCTCGCGTGCATATCGTTTGTGCTCTGCATCGGCGTAGGAAAGAAAGAAAGAAAGAAAGAAAGAAAGATATATGAACGCCGTCTGAGATGGAAATCGGCCCATGAGACAGAACCCACAACAGTAGGATGTGTACCCAATCATCCAAAAGTACAAAGATTGGAATTCTGATTCTGATTCCGGTTTTTTTTGGGGGGGGGGGGGTTGTGGGTGGGATTCTTGTGGCTTGTTGATGGGTTGCAGGTGATGGATACGGTGGAGGACAAAGGGCTGCAGGCGGTGGGGGCGAGCTGCAAGGAGCTGCGCGATTTCCGCGTGTACCCGGGGAGCAAAGGCGGGGAAGCGGGGCAGGGCGTGACGGAGGAAGGCCTCGCGTACATAGCGCAGGGGTGCCCCGAGCTGAGGTCGATCCTCTACTTCTGCGGGCAGATGACGAACGCGGCGGTGGAGGCGATGGCGAAGGGATGCCCGAGCTTGCTCAGCTTCAGGCTATGCATAATGGAGCCATCGAGGCCCGATCACACGACGAGGGAGCCCATGGATGAAGGCTTCGGCGCGATAGTGCGGAGCTGCGCTTCGCTCCGCAGGCTCTCGCTCTCGGGCCTTCTAACGGATCGAGCCTTCGAGTACATTGGGATGTATGCGAAGAGCTTGGAGCGGCTCTCGGTGGCGTTTGCTGGGGAGAGCGATGCGGGGCTCCAGCACGTTCTCCGCGGCTGCCCCTGCCTCAAGAAGCTCGAGGTCAGGGACAGCCCCTTCGGCGACATGGGCCTCCTCTCGGGCCTTCATCGCCTCGAGTCGATGCGCTCGCTGTGGATGTCCAACTGCCGCGTCAGCCTCGCCGGCTGCCACTGGCTCGCCCGCCACAAGCCCCGCCTCAACGTCGAGGTCATCCAGATCGCCGGCCCCGATCGCTCGATGCTCGTCGAGAGCCTCTACGTCTACCGATCGGTTGCTGGCAAGCGCGGCGATTGCCCCCCGTTCGTGCTCGCGTTCTAGCCGGCGAAGGAAAGCTGCTCTTCTTCCATCTTCGTCTTCGTCATCGTCGTCGTCGTCGTCGTCGTCTTCTTCTTCCTCCTCCTCCACAAGTTCCAGCTTGTCGAAGCGCCGCTGCCCCTTCCCTCCATTCGGAGCCGTTCTTTCTTCTCTCTTTGCAGTGTTGCACAAATAAGGAAGGAAGGAAGGAAGGAAGGACGGAAGGAAGGACGGAAGGAAGCAGGGAGGGAGCGAGGGAGAAGATAAGGAGATGGATGGAAGGAGAAGAAAGCAAAAGGAAAGGAGAAGATAGGAGAAGGAGAAAGATCGACGACGCTCCCTGTCCAGTTACCCCTCGAACCCTACCACCACCACTACTACGCCTCTGCTTGTTTCTTCAGCATTTTCTCTGGCGCTGTTTTCCCCGACGCCGGCGGCTTCCTCTTGGTTGAAGCGTCTGAGAGCAGCGGGATGAGATATTGAAGCTCCATCGTCGTTGCTCAGAAGTGCTTTCTCTCTTCTTCTTCTTCTTCTTTTTTTTGGTATCCTTCTCTGCCCATCTCTCCAGAGTGCGCTCCGATGCTTGCGGAAGAAACAGTCCGGATGGCGACGACGACAACAACTACGAACCCTGGACCCTGCTTGGTGGTTATTTGGATTTCTCATGGTATATATGTATACGCTTCGTTGCAGCAGGCAGTTTGGTGCTATATAATCATCCGATGCTTCCGGAGTGGATGGTGAAGATCTCGATCTCGCTCAGAAGTGGTGTTTTGAAGAAGCTCTCTCTCTTTTTGGAGGGCTCCATGTACAAAGGAGCTTTGGTGGAGTAAGCAAGCAAACCCTATACCCATTTGCCGAGTTTTTCTTGTCGTTTTACGCCGTGTCGTAGGCTTTTTTCTTTTGGAGCTATGTAATCCACGATGCTTCCTTCTGGAAGCATCAGGAGGAGCTGCTGATCAACATCCGCGCTCGGAGAAGTCTTGTTGGCTCTGCTGGTTATCGGTCTTCCGAGAAAGATGCTGGCTAGCTGATTAGTAGGGAGATGATCCCAAAAGGTATTTATTTCACAGGGGACGCTCTTTTTTAATGAATCACAAAGCTATTTTACGACCTTGTTTCTTGCTTGCTTGCTGTTTTGCTACCTGAGTTTATGGAAGCGATCGATGTCTTTCGCAATCCCCTGCAATCATGCGGCTGTTCCATGTGACAATCATGGGCAGCATTGCATACGTATTGATTTCGATGGGTTCTGCGTTTGTTTTCTTTGGCAAGGATCAAAACATTGCATATTGATCGATGTTTTCTTTTTTCTTTTGGCAAGGATGATCAAAACACCAGTTTGTGTGGGAAGCATTGCCATATTGGTCGATGTTTTGAGGATGAAATCACCATGTTTTTGTAATTGGGAAGCATTGAATATTGTGTGATGAGCGGTGGGTTTTTCTTTGGGCAAAGGATCAATCAATCAAAACACCATTTCGTGTGTGCTCTGCTCCATATTATTGGATCGAATCGATGAGATTTGCTGTTAGTGTTACGGAATGGGTTATAGCTTTCCTGCAATCAAATGATATAATGTAATCAGAATATGCTCAGATTTGCATGTGCTGTTTGTTGGGAGCATGAATTGTGGCAGTGTTTGTGAGACAGTTCCCTGTCATGGATTGTGGAGCAGGCACATATGAGAAGAGAGATGATCTGAAAGTGCTGATGATAAAGCCGATCCTGAGGATTCGACAAAGATTTATCGTTAGAAATTGCGTGAACGAATCTCTGCATCACGGATGCGTGATCTAGGAACAAAATCATCACCATGTTCGTTGTATTCGTTGATGCCTTTGTGCGGGGAACGGATGGCGCCATGTGCAATGGGCATCTGTGGTCAAACTCAGGCGAAGATTATTATATGTACAGTGCAACGCTGATTTCCGCTCAACGCACGGAAACTGCTCATGACAAAGACCAGCTTAGCTCACTTAGACAGCTAACTAACTAACTAACTACCCAACTAACCAACCAACCAACCAACTTTGATGCCAATTTTTTTCTTTTCTCCTTTCCAAAGAGCCAAAGAACTGGAAAAACAAGAAAAAAAAAAAGTCAAGTCGCGATGTAATGGATCGTGGGGAGGCAACGTTGAGCAACCGCGCTAATTTCTCGCTGCGAATCGAGCCTCCAGTTGGATGGCAGAAAAGAAGAACTAGCGACCAATTTCCATCGAAGCCAGATTTCTTTCTTTTTGAAGTCCTGCGTCAGAACAGTGCGTCATTCGGAGACACCTTGCCTTGTTCTAGATGGCCATTGATCCTTGGCAGAAGTTCCGCGGATTGCTCGTCAGTCTTTTCGCCGAGGCTTGCTGGGTTCCCGTGTAGAAAGCAGGAGCTGAGAAATGAGCCTGAGCCCGAGAACAAAACGAACCGACGATGAAGGCAAGCAAGAGCCATGAACAGCAGAGCGGCGAGCCGAGAAAGCCAGATACACAAGCTGAAGTGACGACAACCACCCTAAACACCTTAAACTAGGGCAATCCATTCATAGCGAGTGGAGCTCACGAGGAGCTTTGAGCCGGAGCTAAAATGAGGCGGGCGGGTATCAGAGGGACGAGGCGGAAAAAGCCATATATATACACGGACTGAGTGGATGGGCGACAAGCCCGAACGAGAGCCAGGATATTTTACAAACAAAGAAGAGAGCTCTCCGTTTTATAACGAGCCGAAACTCGTGAGGAGCTCGAGCCCAAAGCCAGAGCCAATATGGAGCCAGAGCCATAGCCAGAACGACTAGAACAAGCAAGAAGAATCCAACATAGCCAGAACAGCAAGAAGATTCCAACATAGCCAGAACAACTACAAGAAGCCATGGTCAAAACAGCTTACAAGAAGCCATGGCCAGAATAGCTAGAAGGAGCCATAGCTAGAACAGCTAAAACAAGCAAGAAGAAGCCATAGCTAGAACAACTAGAGCTAGAACAACCAAGAAGAAACCATAGCAGAACAACTAGAAGAAGCAAGAAGAAGCCATAGCCAGAACAACTAGAAGAAGCCATAGCCAGAACAGCTAAAAACAAGCAAGAAGCAACCATACCTAGAACAGCTAAAACAAGCAAGAAGAAGCCATAGCCAGAACAGCTAAAACAAGCAAGAAGAAGCCATAGCCA
>JBBBWG010002337.1:38815-52954 GCA_037176905.1 Azolla pinnata
GAAGAAGCAAAAGGGCTTCTTCTTCTTCTTCAGCTTGCCCTCCTTTTCTGGTGTACATAGAAGAGGGATTGAAGAAGCAAAAGGCCTTCTTCTTCTTCTTCAGCTTGCTCTCTTCTTCTGCACGTAGAAGAGGGATTGAAGAAGCAAAAGGGCTTCTTCTTCATCTTCAGCTTGCCCTCTTTTCCTGCACGTAGAAGAGGGATTGAAGAAGCAAAAGGGCTTCTTCTGAGAGGATTGAAGAAGCAAAAGGGCGGCTTCTTAATGGCGTGCTATCTACTCTTTTGTACTGATTCCAGTATAGATACCAAGCCTTTCGGAAATGCTGTAGCTGGATCGAAATCGCGCTAGCAAACACACAGTCTGAAATCACTGACTTTTGTCGAGCCGGCACTGTATGAGGTGTAGGGGCCCCCCCATTCATCTTTCCTCGACTTATCTTTTCCACTGCATTTTTGTGTGGCGTGCAACATCTCCAACAACACGCATGGAAAAAGAAGCTCCTTGGATCTTCCCCAAACCATGCCAGACCTGCTGAGCCCAAGAAGAACGCAAAGTATGATCAGATTCCATCTCCAGCATGATTCAAACTCGCATAATTCCGTCCATCGTCTCGCCATAAAACGGCACTCGCTCTTTGCATTCCTCGTGGTTGCCAACATTTCAGGAAAAACACTCGGTCAATTTGGTCTTTTCTGAAATGTATCCTCAGCGCTGAGCCGTTGACGTCTTCAAACTCCTCCCCTTTCCAAAGTCAAAGTTTAAAGAGGCATAGAGGTTCAAGCTTGTCGCGGTAGCAGTTTGCAAGAGTGTATCCGAAGAACCCATCACTCTTTGTTAATATCCATGGATGATGCTACCCATAAAGATCGAGCTGCACATACGCTTCCTAAGAAATACAGTATTCGGCTGGACATTCAAACTGGATTTTCAAGTGCATCTCTGAATATGTGAACCGCTACAAATTGCCGGTGGCACTGTTTCCCTGCTGACCATGTTCGTCAAGACCAAACATTCTTGAGATGCCCAATTGCATGAACCAAACTCAAGTTACCCAGTGCAAGACAAACAATATCATCCCTTTCTGGAGAGTGACCAGAAGATAAGACAAAATTTTCACCTTTATCTTCATGGCATATGTAACTTTTGCCAAATCTGTCCCTACACGGGAATCTAAACTTATGGTCGCAAAGATGATGAACTCCTTCAGACGATGTTTGCATGACATTTTAATATATGCAAAAGATGACTCACCTTGAGGCTTCTCTTTTCTCCAGAAGGGAATTAACGTTAGGCAAAACGCATCATACTCTCAGAATAGCAACGAAAGCTTATCTAGATTGCCATCGAAGTTTCCTAGTTTTGCTTGCATGCATTCAACCTCGAGCGCATCATCAGGCATGCCATTACTTGTGAAGACGTTAGCCATGAGAGCATAGGCAGCAGCACAACTGCTATCTAACCGTATCACTTCATGGAACGCAATTCTCCCAAGGCTCACATTTCCCCATGTCCTACAAGCAGCCAACAATGCAAGCCAAACTGTCGGATAATCCCGACATGGCATGCCCTCGATCACAGACATTGCTTTATCCAATCGTCCAGCCGATCCATACACAGCTACCATACAGCTGTAGTGCTCTAACTCTGGCACTATCCCACATTCTCTAGTCATCTGCCCAAAGCGCACTTCGGCCTCTTCCCATAAGCCTAAGCGACAACATGCACACAGAACTGACAAGAATGTGATGGCATCAGGGATCACAACACCCTCGCTTTGTATCCGTTTAAACAGGCTAAGAGCCTTGCTGCTTTCGCCTTTCTGACTATACCCTGCCATCAATGAATTCCACAAGGCTATGTTTTGGAAAGGAAATCCTTGGACCAAACTCCATGCTTTCGACAGATTGCCGCATTTCACATACATCTCTACCAGCGCAGCGCCCAGCACAAGGTTCTTTCCTAGCAAATCCCTGCTGAGAATCTTTTCATGAATCTCTCCAGCCCTCTCAATCGCTCCAGTATTGCCACATGCCTGCAAAATGCAGATGAATGTGACTGAATCCGGGATGAAACCCTGCCGTTCCATCACTTGGAAACAGTTCATCGCCTCAACTTGTTGCCCTTCATGGGCATAACCACAGATTAGCGCATTCCAAGAGGCAACACTTTGAGTACAAACATTATCGTGCAGATTTTGTGCCTTTGCAAGTAGACCGCATCTGGCAAAGAGATCCACTAACGCAGTGCTAAGAACCACATTGCTCTCCAACAAGCCTCTCGAGATGATCTCCTCATAAATTTCCTCTCCCGCAATAACATCCCCTATGCTTCTACATGCCTTTAAAATGCATGTGAAAGTAACAGCATCAGGAATGACCCCATCATCTTGCATCTTTTCGAAACAATGCAATGCTTCACGAGCTTGTCCACATTGAGTATATCCAGCAATCAATGCATTCCAAGAGACCACATCTCGGTGAGTAAGTTCCTCTAAAACTTGGCTAGCTTTTACGAGCATACCACACTTAGCATACATATCCACTAAAGCAGTACCAAGTTCGATATTTTCACTTATAAGGCCCATACGCTGAACCTTATCATGAATCATTCTGCCCTTCTCAATTGCTCCGATGCTACCACATGCCTTCAAAACTGAAACAAGCGTGACTGCATCAGGATAAGAACCCTCACTTTGCATTTGTTCGAAACAGTTTAATGCATCCTGAAATCGCCCCTCTTGGCTGTATCCAGCGATGAGCACAGACCACGAAACAACATCCCGGACACTGAGCTCTTCTAATACCTGCTGTGCTTTCACGAGCATGCCACACTTCACATACATATCTACCAAGGCAGTTCCAAGCACGATATTCTTCGGCAGAAATCCTCTATTGACAATCTCATCATGAACCTGCCTGCCTTTATCGATAGCCCGTGCTCTAGCACAAGCTTTCAAGATGCAAACAAATGTAACTTCATCAGGACAGCAATTCTCACCGATCATTCGCTCAAAGCATTTCAATGCCTCTAAACCTTGTCCATGTTCAGTATATCCAGCAATGAGCGTCGACCAAGCAATCACACTACGAGGCACCGGAATTCCTTCTAGCACTTCCTTTGCTTTATCCAAAAAGCCACATTTCGCATACATATCCACCAATGCATTGCTAAGCATCACATTCTTCTTCACAAGATCCCGATCAACAGTCTCCTTATGGATCCGTTTTCCCATTTCGATGTCCCTAATCATTCCACAAGCTTTCAAGACAAAACCATATGTGACTACATCTGGAGGAAAGCCCTCATTTTGCATCTCTCTGAAGCAACATAGACCCTTCTGACATCTCTCTTGTTGGATATACCCTGAAATGAGTGCATTCCATGCAACTACATCCCGAACGGAAAGCTCTTCAAGTACTTTGTGTGCTTTCTCTAGCATACCACATTTAGCATACATATCCACCAAAGCAGTGCCCATCATCACATTCTTCTCTAACTGATTCCGACAGATAGCCGTGCAGTGTACTTGTTTTCCCTTCAGCATATCTCGCGTGACGGCACAACTTTTCAATACGCATACCAAAGTCACCGAATCGGGCAATAAGCCCTCGATTATCATCCGATGCGCGCACTCCCAAGTTTCATGGCCTCGTGTTTCTCGAGAGTAACCTGATATCAACGCGTTCCAAGAAACTGCGTTTCGGATCCGAAACTCGTCGTGCACACGCCGGGCATTGGCAAGGTCGCCACACTTCACGTACATATGGATCAATGTGGTGGCTACGTGAGGGCTCCTCTCCAGAGAAAAGCCCCTTTTGAGAAGATGCGCATGTATCCTCGTCCCCTGAGACAGATCCTTCGCTCGGGCACAAATCTTGAGCAAAGCTATGGTGTCTCCCATGGATGCCAATACCAGCCTTGCTACCCATGGTCGAATTCAACCACAGCCTCGCTCTTCCCGCCGTCGCTCAGGGACCCCCGGCACTTGAATCTCCATTCGCTTCTCGCCGATTTTCCTGTAGTCTCCCGATACGAATGAGGCCCATCCGATGCAGGAATCCATGCCGAGGACAGTCGATCTGCCTGTTGCTGAGATGCATGTGGATGGCCATGTCGGGTATTTGTAAGCATGCAGGATGTATTGCCATCGCATACATGCCATGCATGCATGTGGTCTATGCATGAAGATTTCTATGAGGTGGACTCTCAATTAAGAACAAGATTCCATAGCAGGGGAATCTGTGATTGGTTTAGTGCAAGATTCCAGTAGGGGGAATGCATGATTGGTTTAGCGCAAAGATAGATTCCAATAAACACGTCGAGTCCTGACTTAGTCATTGAGAAGCTCATCGATTCATCCCGTTGCTGGTGCATATTTCTGAGCTTCAGAGGCCGCACGTGACATGGCATATGGTTATGGCCTCAACATAAGAAATTCTCTAATGTATGAGCCTCTTCATATATGTCTATAGCAGCAATAATCGAATAGGCACAACCGTGCGATTCATAGCTTCACATGCACTCGCTAAGGGGAAGAATGTTCGCCGAGGTCCTGATCTAGAGGTTTGCACAAGATTCTCGCATTGAAAAGTGAATGTTATCGCAAATAATGCAAGGAAAGGGGGGCGAATGATCAGACAACAATGTTGAATGTACGACAATCGTAAGACGCAATCAATCAGTGCATACGTACGACTTCTTGCCCACCACAAAACTCAGGTGCAATATATGCATGCAAACAAACGATCAATCCTACGACAAGTCATGTGCCAATCAATGGGCTCACGATGATTCTATCATCTGGTGCAAAGCATTATACAATCCCTCGCAAAGAAATCGTCTCCGAAGATGGGGTGAATAATGCATCTATGTGCTAAATGTAATCAATTTGTTCCATTTGGGTGGGCCCAAAGATGCGATTGATGTCGGGTCATATACATGTCTGTATATATCTGTACTTGGTTGAGAAAGCACCACCAATTATACAAGTTTTTATTTGACAAATGTGGAGCTTGGCATTAATAGAAGCTTTGTTAAATATGAAGCACAGCCATGGATCGGATCGGCCCAAGTTTATGGGGTCGGAACCAGATCCATTGCTGTATCGAGCCTCTTTTCAACAGGTCTCTGTGTGAAAGTTATAAAAGATTGTGGCCCATCTTGAAATCTAACAAGGATTTTGAGCTGATTCTACTGGCAAAAGATCAGAGGTCAAGCAAACTCCAACCATCGATCGGATTATAGTCATAGAGCTCCACTAAATCTAGCGGAAAGTGTCCTTAGCCGAAGGGAAACATCGGCTAGCAATTGCATCATTTTCAAAAGAGCTGAATCCCTGGCTTGCTACGACGCTATCCCATCGAATCGCTGCCCAAAGTCGATGAGAATCGTTGAATGACGGCCTGTCCGAGGAGTTGCCATCACCTCTCCCAGCAAAGGCAGCAGCTGTGAACATGATTGGTAGAAAGCTAGAAGCACAAGCTTTCATTTCAGGAAGAGGAGGAGGAGGAAGAAGAAGAAGAAGAAGAAGAAAGGGGGCATGCAAGTGAGTTTTCTACAAAGGGATATGGACCATATGTCACTGTAGAATCAAAAGTTGAAAAAGAAAAGGAAGAAACCAGAGAAGCAATGCAAGAAGAGGTATGCACTTTGCCCACGCATGTAAATAACGGAAGAGCTTTGATTTCAGTCATGGGGACCAAATCAAAACAGACCATGTTTTTTACCCAGTAATTTGTGGACTTCAATCAATACACCTAACGCATGCATTGATGCAGAAAGAGAAAGACAAAGAGAGAGGGAGAGAGAAAGAAAGAAAGGGATGCAGACTCCATGCCTCAAAAGATGAAGAAAGGTGACAATGAAAGGCATGATGAAAAAACCAGGAGGATGCATGGTCTGGTCTCTTCCCACTCAAATACACCCAATATGGCACATCAAATTTGAGAAAGTGTAGAGCATGCGATGAGCCCACGAATGTTTTTCCATGCATTGACAAGTCAGTGCAAAGATGGAGAGACCATGCTAACATGCAGAAGCTAGAACAGAATGGGTGAGCAAGATCACTGAGAAAGCTGTAAGCCGCATGGCACATCAATTTTGAGAAAATGTAGAGCATGACATGAGCCCATGAATGAGTTCCATGCATTGACAAGTCGGTGCAAAGATGGAGAGACCATGCTAACCTGTAGAAGATAGAACAGAATGGGTGAGCAAGATCAGAGAAGGCTGTATGTAGATCCTGTTCAGATGTCCTCCGGAACGAAACAATCGACCAAATCATACATCCACAGCAGCCTGTGCAGGAAAAACACAAAAGAAAAGCCCAGAATAATAGCCTGTAGATGCATACATATATATCCATGAATTCCCCCACACCATATACATCCGCTTTTGAGATAAGCACGTTCAGAAAACACAAAAACAAATCGAAGTGTCAGATTTCTCCTTTTCTATTGCCTGAGGTGCACAGTATAAGATCCAGACTCTAGCTTTAGGTTCATAGACCTCCAAGTACACTGCAAAATCCAGAAACTGTGGCCTTAGGTTCATAGCCATACAAGTGCACAGTATAAAATCCAGGCTCTAGCCTTATGCTCAGTCATACAAGTGCACAGGCGTAAATCCAGGCTCTAGATTTTAGGTTCATAAACCTAGAAACGATTTGATCGACCAGATAGTTGGATGTCAGTGATCACTACCTGCTTAATCTTTAAGAGTGACCTTTGAAGTCCCAGCCCTTTTCTCCTGCATCGCATACCATGCCCTAATTTTATGTTAATGAAGAGAAGATTATGCAAAACCTGCTTAATTATTTCCCAGTTAACATGGACATATACTCCTGATCTCAAGAGCTAATGATCCATTCTCATCCACACATCATACAGCAATTCGCCCACATATTTTGGGAAGGGCCCCATTCTTGCTCTTTTTCATGATCTTATCACTACTATGCTGCTATCATTGATGGTTATCTTTTCTTCACGTAAGTGGGTTTACATTGTCCCTTGATGATTTACCCATAAAAATGCAATAGGTCAATTATCACCAGGCCTAAACACCTGAAAAACATCTTTAACTTAAACACAACCAATACTTCATTCATTCATTACCTTAGTGTGATTGGGGGGGTGGGGGGCGCTAAAGTGTAGTATGAATCAGCAGCGTTTTAAAGGAGCTTACAGAAGCTTCTCTTCAGCCCAATTTTCTCTCTTTGGCCCTCTTTCCTATCCTTAATCTGTTTTCAGAATTCCCTTTGAACTCATTCAATCCATGGAGTATACATTTCTATCCACACATATTGCTGAGTTTTCCAAATCAGACATGGCACCTATGAAGAATCTTGCTATGTAAATAGCTCCCCTGTTGTAATATAATCCAAAAATACTCTAACCTGGGTTCAGTGATGATTCAGAGAGGTGGAGAGCATCCATGATGGCATACAACCGTAGCATCGGATCAAAGGTGATTCTCGAGCTCGCCAGCAATACCAATGAGGAGTCTACTGATTCATACTTCCTATCAGAATTCGATCTCTATGAGACCCATACAGTAAGATACAGAGCTCAGAATCATCCCATACATGAAGTTCATGTAATAACAATTAAGAAATAAATAATTCCACATACTAATCCAAATTTGATAGCAATTTGCACCAAACCACAATCAAAAGTAGCATAATTTATATCGATAACCCATATGTAGAAGAAAAATTCATATTTGTAAATGTTTGTTGTATCCGCTTTTCCAGAGATATTACCTATTTGGAACCAGTAACAGCAAGTCGGCACGGAGAGTCCTTAAAATCAACAGACATCAAACGACAGAGCTCGACATCTTTGAAGACCCAACCTTTTATTCAGATCATGAGTGCAATGATCTTCAGGTTAGACTCAATGCTAGCAATCTATCCATGGGTGGCCTCAAGTTTGTCACCAAGGTTTACGGTATAGTTGGTAAGTTGTCACAACTTGCTTGAATTTCTCATTTCTGTTATTTATTCACCCAAAACCACAACATAAATGAAAAGCTTCGTTTTCATGACAACTTTGAAGACTTACATTAGGGTTTACCTGTTCATTGCCACGTACATCATCATCAAACAGTGAAACTTTTGAATACCGTTATTTCCAGGATTTATCAAGTTTTTGGAGCCTTACTATATGATTCTCATAACGAAGCGCCGGTTTCTTGGCAATGTGAACGGGCATTCGATCTATGGTATTGGTGATAGCAAAATGCTATGTCTTTCTCATCCATCATTCCAAACCACTGTTGCATCCTCCCGAGCTGAAAACAGGTTAGGCTGCATAACAAATAAAATTTTACCCCATAACAGATGTATGATACAAGTTTTATCAATCCTCCAGCTCTTTCTTTGTATATCCTAGGTTTGTTAGGATGATACTATAGTACTGGTTTTATGAAACCACTTTTCACAACCGAGAGGGTTGAAACAAATACAAAAATATTCATGTCCAATCTACTTGTATTTTTTATGTTGACTACGTCAGTAAACTTGTTACTACCTTTCTTCATGATCCTTGCAGTGTTTTCGGAAACACGTGTTCATGAATATATATCCACAGGTACAAGAAGCTTTTCAACGCCATCGATCTTACCACAGATTTTTACTTCAGCTATACCTATCGAATTATGTGGAGTTTACAAAAGAATGCCATAAAGGATGGAGAAAAGCGAACACCCCATGATGATATGTTTATTTGGAACTCATACCTTATGTATGGATTCCGCAACCAGGTGCAAAATCCTCAATGGGTAGTACCACTGATACATGGATATTTCTATCAGGTAGAAATGTTAAATATATTTATATATAGCTCTGCAGAAAGGTCATATGATTTTAATTAGTTTGGTGTTACAGAAGAACCTTTTACAACGAGACAACACGCTATATAAGATAACATTATTGGCCAGGCGGTCAAGACATTTCGCTGGTACCAGGTAGCTATCTGCCTCCAATTCTAATAACATTACTGCTCAGAAGCATTTCCTTTGATAATCAGCCGAACCCTCATATCCAAGTGACTAGGACATGAGGTCACAAGACCCAATTTCCAGAGTTCAAAAACCTTCTATATTCTTATGAACATGGCACTTGTTTCCTGGATGCCAGTATACAAGCATCATGCAATGAATTGTCGATGAAGGTTGAAATTCCGAGGAAACCTTTCCTTTCAAATTCCACATCAGTATCTCTAAATAGCCCCACATATTTATTGTTAACTTCTGTGGTTTAGGGCAAGAGATTGGATTACTTGCCATAGTCTCTCAATAAATATTTTCTCCTGCCCATAGAAATGGCTCAGGCTTTCCAAATTATTTTTTTAACATATAAGACATTGAAAGTGTTTTTCCAGATATCTAAAAAGAGGTGTAAATGAGAGAGGTCGAGTTGCAAACGATGTAGAGACGGAGCAGATAATTCATAAAGAATTCCCAGGGAAGCCCCAACAAATTAGCTCCGTTATACAACATCGAGGATCAATACCTCTTCTCTGGTCCCAAGCTACATCAGTACTTAGTCCGAAGCCAGAAATCAAATGTAAGTTTTTCAAAGTTGAAATCTTAGAAATGAGTTTCTGAAATGAAAAGGCATTATAAACATTGAGTCATAAATTCAGTGCCTCATCATTTGAATATAACTCACAGTAAAGATCGATCCAAACTACAAAGCAACTAATCTCCATTTCAAGAACTTGACTTCAAGATACGGCAATCCGATTATCGTGCTAAATTTGGTTAAGGTACCAAACAACCTCTAAGCAACCATCTTCTGAACCATACATACTACCTATTCATAGTAATATCTATGATTTCTTAACAGGGATCCTCTGAAAATAATACTATTGCTTACTTACAGACATCAGAACAGAAACCTCGTGAAGCTGTTCTCTGTCATGAATTTTCCCGGGCAGTAGAGTATCTGAATAAGAGCGTTCCCGAAGAAGACCGGATCTTGTTCAGACAGTGGGACCTTCACAAGTACGCCCATAGGTAAACTCCATATCTCTGTCTCCAATACAGAAATTTTCTGGGGCTTTATAAGTTTTGAGACATGCATGCACAGTGCTTGCACCAACGTATTGGAAATTCTTGGTACCATAACCACTGATGCCTTGAATCGAGTCGGTTTCTACTATGACACAAATATCAGCCCAAGTGACAACGACCATTTATCAGGAACATCGAAGTAGGAACACAAACATTGCTCTGAATTTTTATACCTATATTAGCAGTAGCATTGTTTCAAGAAATTTCTCTTCTATTTAAATGCTGCATCAATGACTTTCACAGAACACAAGAAAATCAAGAGGAGATAACAAACAACTCCAAAAAGCTCAGCAAATTGCAGTGTGGTGTGCTACGGTCCAATTGTATTGATTGCCTTGACCGAACCAACGTAGCACAATTTTCATTTGGATTAGCTGCCCTCGGCCAGCAGTTACATGCTCTAGGTCTTCATGATAATAAACATCTTGCTGTCGATAGCAGCTATGGTCATCTACTAATGGAAATGTATGAAAGCATGGGTGATGCTCTTGCACTACAATACGGGGGCTCAACTGCCCACCACACGGTAGGTTATCTGACTTTTGCATGTCTTTATCACTGATAGACCTCAGTGTTTAAAGCAAATGAATACTTCATGACTGTTCTCAGGTGCTTTCAAATAGGCAAGGAAAATGGAAGGCTGCCACCCAATCCCTTCATCTTCTCCGATCAATTAAACGACATTACAGTAACACATATACAGATGGGATGAAACAAGACGCCATGAATATGTATGTTGTTTACTTAGCTAAAGAAATAAAAATATACAAGTTCAGAGTTATTGCACTAACGGGTCATGTTAATTTCACCATCAGATTTTTAGGGCATTACCGTCCCGAGATTGGAAAGACGCCCCTTTGGCAATTAGATTCTGACAATCATCACCAACTCCGACGGTCTGAATTGAATTTATTTAGCAGCTGCAAGTAAGTGATCCAAGATTCAAATTCTAGGGTTTCTAAGAATTTACCAGCCAGCACCAGTTAGGTATCAGATTTTGTCTGTCATTAAACTTAGGAGCAGTTCAGCTGAAACAAGCTAAAAAAGCAATGGAATCATTCTTCCCGAGTCTTTGAGTTTGTGATGTGGTTCATCTAAAACAAAACAATATATGCTGTTGTTTTTCTTGCATAGACCCACAATGAAAAGATCTCTTTCTGCTGGAGGCATTCTCGGAGTCTGTGAGTTTGTGTTGTCACCAGGTCTGGACTTCCGGCTAAATCATCCGGATTTAGACACACTTTTGGAAAACAATACAGGTGTCACAAACAACAGACATGGAGAGACAAATCAGCCTAGATGTCCAACTCTAAAGATTTTAACTCCCGACAATAATGAGGTCGAAACCGCTCTAAGGTACCAATGCTTGATACTAAATAATGCTAAGTGGGAAAATTAAAGCCTGTGTACATACATACATACTTGTGTACTTGAAATGGCAGCATGAGAAAACAACTCATTAAAAGATATACCCCTCGTTTTACTGTTTTCCAATTCTAACCAAGGTGTTTTCCAAGAAAGACCATTCATCCATATGGAAATTATGTTTTTCCATTGCTGTAAAATAAAAAAAGAGAAGGAACTTAGGACAGTAAAAATATTTCGGAGAATCTTTCAAAATTTCTGAATCAACGCAGAATATTAATCTCTTCCTGAAGACCAAATTGATAGATTTTGAGAAAACTGGAGAATGCACGCAGATACTTGACCCATAGTACAAAATGTTGAAGACAAATTAGTGCATTATTAGCATACCCGTGAAACACACCTATAACAATGGATTTTACACAATGGGAGGTATAGCTCCTAACTTCGAAGATTCCAAGATTCAATAATATCCATTCAGTTGTTAGGCCCAATAGTTAACACAATATGCGATATTTAACAGACCCTCCTATCAATGGATTCTGCAAGTGACGGTAAACCAGATCTTTTTTTATACCTGATTCAACCTGCACGTTTCAATTTTCAAGCATAGAAAAGTATAGCAAAACCTTGAAAAGAATAAACAGAAACATTAAGGAAGAATGGACACATGGTATAGCTATAAGCTTTGGTATTCTACCTTGAACATGATAATGACATATGTGCTTCAGTGTATGTGTTGTCCTTGAGAATACAGCAGCAGTTACTACTTAACCAATTCTGAATACAGGCACCTTCAGCTCTCCCATAATACAGAAATAGTTCCCATTCTGGGAACCTCATTTCAAAGTTCATGTGATATTGAAATTAACTTAAATTAGGCACGTGCAAAATATGAAGTAATTCAACCTGACTCTTTCTCACCTTAACCAGCATGACGTTCTTATGTGGAAACATATACACAAAGTTTCAGCTAACTTATACAGCATTTGGCGCACATTTTCTCAGAGGGGTGAAAGTTGTATCAGCTGAAGACTTGTCTCCAAGTATTTTCTTTACCAGCCCAGTGAAAGTTGAAGATGAAGCAACTTTGAATAATCTTTCTGATGAGGTTTCTGACCTTTCAACATGATTGTGCAATTGAATTTAGCTAGATATCTCGAATAATTTTGCATTTCATAAGATACCTCTCTCTTCAAAATCACATACAACATATTCTTTTGTTGCACAGGGTTTCCCAAAGAAGAACGAGGCATCGACAATGGATAATACTAATAATCACATGCATGCCCTGGGCTATTCAGAGAGCTTTGTCAAATGGATAAATAGTAGCTATGCGTTTTCATGCTAAGGAAGAAAGTATGGTATCTTTGCTGGAACGCAGACTATGCTGGTAGGACCTTCACCTATAAGAGGCAGCAGAAAACCGTACAAAAACTGGAGTAAATGGATGCTTCTTGGGGGGGACTTTTGAGATTTTATCCAACTAATAAGAGGCAAATGGCATAGCCTAACGAAAATGGACTTTATTTGCATATTAAACATATATAGATGGAAATGCATACATGTGTGTATGCCATGTGTACATGTACAGTACGCGTTTCATGTATCCATACATTCAGTATGCCCATCTGGGTGTGGGATGAGAGTGTATATACACGTATGTCTCTCGGTAAAATACGCATTCGTAGTTTGTGTATGTAGGGGAACGTATATGTGTACATATAGACGTAGGCGCACATGCACATGCATGGCACACGAGTGTGCATGATTATACATTCATGGGCGCATGGGCGAGTGCACATGTGCATGGCAATGGCAGGTATCTGAGTATGGGTATGTTCGTGTGAATGTGTGTGTGCACATGGGTGTGTGTGTTTCTGCACATGATCCCATATGTGTACAAGTGTACGTACCTATGGCTACAAACGATGAGTATGGGTATTGTGCATGTGATTGTCCTGTCCATCTGTGTGTTCGTGTGCGTATGTGTACGTGTGTGTGCATGTGGAATGGATGCGTACATGTGTGTACCTATATGCAAGCATCCATGTGGACGTATGAACGCATGGATCTATCTGCACATGAGCACGTGAGTGCAGGAATCGACAGGCATATGCAAAAACACATAGAACGTAAAGAAAGGAGGGCGATGCGCACCTGGCTAGGGTTTTCGCGTCTCGGCCGGGGAGACGGAGCAGAAATGCCCCCGGAACTCGATCAGCCGGAAGGGCAGGCGGGAAGCATTCTTTCGTTTTCAAAGCTTTTGGAGATTGGATTTTGCACAGGCACGTACCTTCCTTCAGGTTTGGAAGAGGCCCCCGCGTCGGGCGAGAGAGAGGAGCCTGCAGCACAGCGATCGAGCACGAAGCCTGAAGCTGAAGATGGCGATAGCGATGGCGATGGCGATGGCGGGAAGAAAATGACAAGATGTATCAAGTGTTCTGCATGCATGGCTCTCCAATGTATGCATGCATGATGTGGCATCATGCATGGAATGCATGGGCATGCATGATGTGGCATCATGCAGCTAGATGATGGAATGCATGGGCATGCATGATGTGGCATCATGCAGCTGGCTGATGGAATGCATGGGCATGCATGATGTGGCATCGTTCAGCTAGCTGATGGAATGCATGGGCATGCATGATGTGGCATCGTTCAGCTAGCTGATGGAATGCATGGGCATGCATGATGTGG
>JBBBWG010002337.1:57280-82924 GCA_037176905.1 Azolla pinnata
TTCTTCTTCTTCTTCTTCTTCTTCTTCTTTCTTCTGCCCCGGCTATGGCGTCTCCGAGGTGGAGGGTACCCCTCTCCCCTGAATAAAGCAACGCACAGGTCATCATCCCCTCCCTCATCTGCTCCGCCATGGCTTTCTTCGTTTCTCCTAGGTACTTGCTTCGCTCTGTCTCTGCCGCTTCTTCTTCTTCTTCTTCTTCTTCTTCATGCGCCTTGATCTGCTGCATCTTCTTCTGCATCTTCCGCCATAGCTAGGAAACACTCCCCTCCGTCTCTCTCCGTCTCTCTTCTTTCTCTCTTCCTTCTTTCTCTCTTCCCCTTCCCCGTCCTTCTATCTCGCAATGCGAACCTCCACAGCCGCAGTGGGTCCGCTTTCTCTGCCTCTCTTTCTCTCTCTCTCTCTCTCTCTCTCTCTCTCTCTCGTGCCGTATCAGACTAATTTATCTTCCCCTTACGTATCCCTCCTTCCTCTCCCCCTCTTCTCGCTTCAATTGCTTCATCCGTTTTCACTCCTCCCCCCAATTCCCCATCCCCCCCCTCCGTCTGTCGCAAGAACGCGTTGCGTGTCTCTCCTCTCCGTATTCATCACTCAAGCCTCTCCCCGTCTAATGCTTCCCGCCTCTTACATCTTTCTTCCTTCATCCTCGGTCCATTGATTCTTCCCATCTCTGGACATTAGGGTTTGCTCGTAACCTCAATGAATGAACCATTCCCTTCTTAAAGACTTCTTTTTCTTCTTCTTCATCATCATCTCTTTCTTCTTCCTTAACCGCTCCTTCCTCAACTCCGCCTGATCGAGTTCAATTCTCATCTCTTCTTCTTCCCCGACCATTCTCTCTGTGTTTCTCTCGGTTCAATCCTAATTATTCTTTCAATCTTCGACCCAATCACGCGACTCGCCTGTTCCTAGAGCTGTCTAGGATTGACTTGAATCTAAACAATGCATACTAACCGTCTTCTTGGCTGTAAATCGCTCTTCTTCAGGGATCAGCAAAGCAGAGGATAATCGGATTTCCGTTTGAATCTGTAAGACAGTAAGTGCCCATCAATAACAGTCAATCAAAGCACACATTTTTATTCTGCCATACACCATCGAGGTAAAGATTAGTGGCAAAAGGATGCGGTGAAGGAAAACCGATTCCTTATCCACATTGGATGGAGTGGAAGATTGAATGGTATTACAGATGGAGGCCTAGGAGCCCTTGGATGGGAAGTTTGCCCTGCCTATCCTCGGAATCCCCATACCTTTTAACCTCTCAGGTGAGATTTGCTGCTGCACTTTAGAAGCATCTCATGCCTGTGTGCTTTACCCTATGAAATGAAGTTAGAATCTGGTTCCGGCTCTCTTTGGAACCCCTTAATGTTCATGAAAATTGGGAATCTCCTTGCATGTTTTCTTTCTCCTAACAGCATTTTGTAACTCAACCACAATTACTATTTGTATTTGAAAGAGGTCGCTAGAAAATGAAGCCATTCTGGCTAGGATCACTGGCTTGTTAGAACCGCTATACTTGGATGCAGGAACTTTTAAGAAGTTGTGTAGTGAGATTGTCAATTCATTGGAGTAACTGATCCGATTTTCAAACAATTGGACACTTTTGTCAATGTCACAACGAACATGGAAAATTTGTGTAGATCGCTTTTCTGTAATAACTGCTACCATCAATGCAATAAACACTGTTAGAGCGCAAGGCACGGCACTTAGAGACAGGTACACATGTCACCTACGCAAACATAGAGCATATTGTCAAATATACCATGCTTCATTGTATTTTCTTATGCTAATTGTCAAAGTCTCCACGGAAAGTTCTACACACAGATCACAGGAAATTGTTCTGATGCTATGTTGAGAATTAGATGACACAAAGAATCGACAAGAGTCCTTACAACTTGTTTTAATTATGAAGGTGTATTGCCCGCATCATAAGCACCTGTAAAGCGTTGCATTTTTTGAATCAACCTGCTCTACCAACGCCCATACCCACTTGAGGCTAATCCCTAGTATCCACTGCACTGATTCTAGTCATTAAGAGACCAACACGGGGATTAGAAAAGTCATGGCTGAATCATCTGCTAACTCATTGTAATGATTAAATCACCTGTGGAATATATTCACAAGTATTTGAATATTAACTTATTTTATATGATTTGCCCATGAAGGGTATCTAAGAACAGTATAGTTAGCCAGATTTTCCCCATCTCTTTTCGCATGAAAACAATTGGGGTAATTGCTAATCTGTATGAAAAAAATTGGATTGCCAAACAATTGGAAGTGAGATATTTCTGAAAATTTGCCCCTAGAAAGTTTGATACGAGCTATCTATGATAATCAGAGTTGAATGAATAGGAGTAGATTTGGACAAATCTATATGCACATGTAAAGCTCATCTTATATTCTGGTTTGGGAGTGCCCAATGTACCTACATTTCTTAAGGGGATCCAGTTATAGTATCAGTCTTCAGATCGTTATATACGTGTATGTAGAGGTACAACCTGAAAGCACAAACACGTAGGAAACAAACTAAGGAAATGAAAAAAATTTCTGATTGCATTTAGATCAATCTCTTTCATTCAGTTAGTTTGAGCCTAAAATTATGACTAACCTTCATATGATTGTAGCTTTTCTGCAGAAATTCAAATCCACATATTCTATAAATGTCTAGAATGTCAAACATGGATAGTTTTGCGGTAGACTCAAGTCTTCCAAATGGCAGCTCAAGCAGTGCATCAAAATGGTTTCTTGGCCCAGAGAAGAAGTCAAGTCTGTCTTCGGTTGATTGGAATAAAGCGAGAGAGATTTCTCAGTTTGATGGCATTATTGGTTCTTCTGCTGATATATTGGATTCTCTCATTGAAGGACCGTGTGAATTGAATGAGTTCTCAAGCTCATTACCAGCACTTCTTAATGAGAAATGTGAGTGGTCGAATAACCCTTAAAGATAATCCGTGTTTAGAATGCATTGAGTGGATAATTCTTTCTAAAAGAGAAATCCTGCATTAGTCACGAAATGAGAAATCGGTGCTTTAGTCCTGCACTGATAATGACTAGGCAATGGACAGAGGGCAATTCCATCTAGGTGAAGGAAAGTTCTATCGCACACGCTTCCTAGTCATATTTTAACTATGATATATTTTTGACGTTTGTTATAGTGAAAATCAGCTCAAGTATCGACCAGTCAGATGATGTACAAGTAGAGCCAGATGGTGCTGAGGAGCCACTTGATCAAGAGATGATAGCAAGGGCCATTGGGGACATTCTACCTAATGATGACGAGCTGCTTGCAGGAATAACTGCTGGTTTCGCAAACTATATGGCAGATGAAAATGAAGATGACTTATTCAGCAGTGGTGGTGGCCTTGAGATGGATGGGGAATCTCAAGAAAGTTCTAGCATGTATCTCAGCAGATTGGATGGATTCCATGGAGGAATAAACTTTCATAGCCCATCTCCCACAGGACCTGGATCAGTTGTTGGTGAGCATCCATATGGAGAGCATCCCTCAAGAACACTCTTTGTCCGGAATATTAATAGTAATGTCGAAGATGCTGAACTCCGAGCCTTATTTGAGGTATTCTATTATCTTGTAAACCATTTATGATAGGTTATGCCATATTGATCCATTTTAGCAGAGAAAGTAACGTATCATTCCTGTCTTGGTTGAGATAGCAATATGGTGACATTCGGACTCTTTATACGGCATGCAAGCATCGTGGCTTTGTCATGATCTCATACTATGACATCCGGGCAGCTCGTAGTGCTATGCGTGCACTGCAGAATAAACCATTGAGGCGTAGGAAACTTGATATCCATTTCTCAATACCTAAGGTGGGGATCTGTTGATCATTTTCAGATCTTTTTGCCATGGGCATTTCAGGAAATTGGTAACGCTAGTTCCTTGCTGTCGAGATACAGGATAACCCATCTGATAAGGATATTAATCAGGGGACTCTTGTAGTGTTTAACTTGGATGCATCTGTCTCAAATGAGAAGGTTCGAGAAATATTTGGTCAATATGGAGAAGTAAAAGAGGTATGGACATTTTAGGCTTCTATTGGAACTCGAAGGCATTTTCAAGATTTTTATTGATTCCTTGGCAACTACAGATTCGTGAGACCCCTCACAAGCGGCACCATAAGTTTATTGAATTTTATGACGTGAGAGCAGCAGAAGGAGCTTTAAGAGCATTGAATAGGAGTGACATTGCAGGGAAACGGATCAAGCTTGAACCAAGTCGCCCTGGTGGTGCAAGGAGGAGGTATGTTGTTCTTCCAGAGTTTTAACGTTAATCTAAAATCCTATACATATATATGTGAAATCTATCTGTATAGTATTTCTCTGTGCATCTGTTTGTAGCTTTTCTCTACTGGTGCACACTTCTGAGCATTCTTTTGCCACTCAGTTTGATGCAGCAACTCAGCCAAGACCCTGATCAAGATGACATAAGACTATATCGGCAGCAATCAAGTCCACCTGTAACAAACTCTCCTCCAGGTCGATATGTATATCATTGAATACGAATTTGTAAACTGCGCTTGCCAGTTTAATTTCGAGCTCTTTCAGGTTTTGATCAATTAATTGATGATGATATGCAGGGCATTTTTCTTCTTGGGGACATTTTGGAAGTCCCCTTGAGAGTGGTCTCCACCGGCCCCTCCATCACCCACTTGGTACTTCTGTACCTACAAACAAGAACCTGCCAAATTTACCAGTTCCTCGAGTGGGAACAATTGGTAGTCACTTGGGGCGTAGCAGTCAGGTTGATGTAGGCTTAGCTTCTATTCAGCCTGGGTCTCTTGGAGCGAAAGGGATGTTGTCTCATCATGCTCATTCTCTGCCGGAGTACAGCAATGCCACAATGCCTTTCTACACTCAATCGCCTTCAAACTCTGTAAGAATTTCACCTAATGGACCTTCTGAAAATGAAAGCTCGAGGCTTCCAAGGACAAGTAGCGGGCTTTCT
Source organism: Azolla pinnata (assembly GCA_037176905.1). NCBI lineage: Eukaryota > Viridiplantae > Streptophyta > Polypodiopsida > Salviniales > Salviniaceae > Azolla > Azolla pinnata. Next base: position 62,241 of record JBBBWG010002337.1, read on the forward strand.
TTGTTTGAGCATCCCCCTGGAGGTAGTATTAACTGACGTTTCTATTTTAATGATAAATATAGATAATTGAAAATCTAGGCAATGAATGTGCTTGTACTATTTGAATGAAACAAATAGGATATCGACGTGTGGATGGAAAATACACTAACCTAATGTATTCATAGATGAAAACAGGTTACTGAATTGACATACTTGTAGATGTAATTGATAACTCATTCATAATCAAAAGTAGAACAGTATATTTATGTGCTTGTAGATGAGAGAATAAGGTGCTAGACCAGAGGCCTAATGTGCATGGTTACATTTGCGTCTAGGCCCAGGAATTTCAAGTGGCCAAGGAACAAATTCAGGATCGGCTGGGAGTGCATCCTTATCAGGACCACAGTTCCTCTGGGGTAATTCTAGCACAACCTTTCAGCAGAACTCCTCGCCAATGGTTTGGTCAAACTCTTCGTCCATCGGACCCAGCTTCAACCCTGCCGGGCATGTGCAATCAAAACCATTCGGATATGTGAGGAACCAACCAAATTATGTCAATAGTGGTTTTCATTCTCAAAGACATCATGTTGGATCTGCTCCATCAGGAGATCCTTCCTTTCTCGAGAGACAGTATGCTTACGTGCGTGAATCTCCCGATGCCAACTTCTTTGGTCCGGGTTCAATGAGTTCTATGAGTGGTGGTGGAGGTGGAATGATTGCACCCAATGGTTTTTTGGAGAGCGGGACACCTCCGAATATGGGTGTGATGCCACCCCATCGTAGAGTTCCTATGTTTCCGCCAAGTGGGATAGTCATAGGCAGTCCTTTTGAAATGTTTGGTGATCGTGGACGAATTCGTCGTGCTGATAGTAATGTCTCTCAAGCTGACAACAAGAAGCAGTTTCAGCTTGACATTGATCGTATTTTACGGGGTGAAGACAATCGGACAACTCTCATGATAAAGAACATACCGAACAAGTAAACGAAGATTTCGTTCTTTTTGGGTTCAGCGCTATTCAAAGTAACAGTAGTAGAATAAATGCAATAAAACATACTGAACTAGTAAAAAAGAACAGAACTCACAATTAGTGTTTCCTTTTAAATTTTTCTTAACACCATTTAAAATACAGGCCAGTGTAGGTTTTCAGAAATGTAGATGGAGTAATGTAAGGCCAGCGTTTGTATGCTTTTTTCATGTTCAAGATATGTTTTGATGAATTTGGAGGCGTTTGTCGCACAGGTATACTTCAAAGATGCTATTGGCTGCGATAGACGAGAATCACAAGGGGATGTATGACTTCTTGTATCTGCCTATTGATTTCAAGGTAATCTGGTTATGCAGTAGGTGCCGATCAATATTTTAATGAAATGTTAAGTAATTTTTGTTTTGTATCTAGGGCATCTCTTGACTGTAACCACTATTTTTAAATATCATTTTTGCTCTATTTTTATATTTTCCAGCTAAATATGAGAGCCTGTTTTTGCAGAACAAATGTAATGTGGGATATGCCTTCATAAATATGACTTCTCCGGAACACATAATTCCACTGTATCAGGTATAAAGAACGCAAATGGAAAATAAAACAAGGCTTATTCAACTGAAACCTTTTCTGGTATAAAGTCCTGAAGATTTGAGACCAGACCCAATGATATATTTTATTATGCATTGAAAAATGAGGGCTTCATTTGAAATAAGCATCCTTGTGTTTTTTTTGCTTTGCTGGACGAACAACTCAGTCATTCAATGGGAAGAAGTGGGAGAAATTTAACAGTGAGAAGGTTGCCTCATTGGCATATGCCCGAATACAAGGGAAAACTGCATTGGTGGCTCATTTCCAAAACTCGAGCCTCATGAATGAGGATAAGCGATGCCGGCCCATTCTCCTCAATTCTGAGGGTCCTGAAAATAATGAGCAGGTAATGATGTTTATACCTGTTATGGCTTTACTGAACGTGAACAAACCTACATCTTTTTTACTTCTCTTTTGTTCTTCGTAAATCTTTCTTTCTCTTGCTTCTTTATTTGATTCTTTTGTATACCTCTTCCCTTTTTTTTTGCTTCCTTTTTGTTCTTTCAAATCTTCTCTTCTTTGTTTGGATTTCTGTTACTAGGAGCTGATATATCTCGAAGTTGGCACAAGGCCATTGGTTGTGGGTGATACAACAGAGATTGGTGATATTCAAGATGAGGGCGGTTCTATCTCAACAATGAGTTTGAATTCTCCCGAAAAAAAAGAGTTTTGAATGATTGATCGATGAAATGGCCAGGCAACTTTTGGGTTATTTCCATTAATGCATATGGTCATCAGCTCAACTCATTGCTCTGTAGATGTGTAAAAAATTATGAGATGGTATATATATTGTAGGCTCTTGCTGGTCGACACAAGAAGACTACCCATTTTGACAACCTTTTGTAGTAAGATTAAAATAACATCATTCTAAGGTACATATAACAGAGAATTTATCAATTGGAACAGCTTTTGTATGTAAAGAGGCAAAGACATGGAATTGAGCTCAAGACATCATTGAAAGATTTTGGGAAGGTGCGCCTTTGTATGTGTATAGATTGAGGCTCAGGAACTCTCTTTGAATTGTACAGCTGAAAATGAGGGTCGGCTATTGTTGTTATTGAACCTTAGTGTTTTTCAGTTTTCTATGGTGACATTACCATTGCCATTCATGGGTCAAAAAAAGGCTTGTAAAAGAACATAAGGTCTTTTTGTTTCTGTATTGGACTAGCTTTGATGCAAAAAGGGTTCTCACTTTTCAATCAGATATATTTCATGATGACAGTGTGGTTTATACTATTACCATGGCTATTTGTTTATGGAAAATGCGTGCCTTTTATGCTTACCATTAAAAACCATCACCCATAATTTTGGAAGGCAATACCTTTTGCATCGTTTCCTTCTCATGTAATTATGCTTTTAGTTCAATATGTAATTTATGTAACCATTAAAATGCGACACCTGGATAGATCTATCAAAGTACTGTTTGATGTTTGATCTAGATGTAAAACAAATCAACGATAGACCTCATGATGTTTGCCTTGGTTGAAAATGATTTATGCAAGGGTTAGGTATATGTCATCAAACAAGATTGAGTCATAAAGATGTGTAAAGTTGAGTCTAGATTGCATTCACAAAGCCGAAAACCGATAAGTTATATTTCTAAACTTCCTTCAAGACCCAAACTTAATTTCAGTTCTAAATCTTGTAGGACTAAACCATTGAAATCTCTTCTGTGGTCTGCACATTGCAATCTACATGGTCCCAGCAAAATCAGCACAAAATTTCAGTACCTCTGATTTTGATAAATTGGTTTACAAATCTTCGATCCCACCTTTTTTTGGTAGTGACAAGTACCAAAATGGGCAATCGCTTTCATCATAATCATCCACTTTTTCAAAACCCAACAACTCGAAACAAGATTATTGATGGACCAAACCTGCCTGACACACTTTACACTACCAACATATGATTTTTCTAAAGTAGCATCAACTCTTTAAGGACTCCATTCTTTTTTATTGGGCAATGAAAATGATATTTTAAGCTACTTACACCTCCAATCATATTTCCTCTTGCAAATAATTTATATAAGCAGAACTTCTGAGCTCGTACACGATGAGGAGCCACAGACTCCAGTAAGATAGAACATAACAAAAGAGCAAAGGTGCCCAATACAGACTGCTCAAAATACATGGAATTGGGCTACAAAATGTACGAACACAGACAGGAAAGAGGCAGCACCAACAACTACCTTGGGATAGGTTTATATAATACAACAGTAACATATTTTGCTCGATAACGATGCGTTAGCCCAAGTGCAAGGACAGATTTTGCCATTTCTCCATTCTCAATGTAGAGATGGTTTAGAAGAACATGTGGAGGTTTAGTTGCCGTACCCCCATGATCATCGTGTTGTGCATTTAGCAAAGATCGTTGCTGAAGATGAGGGGGGATGGATGGAGGCTCCTTAGAGTCATCGTCTATTCCAGGGAAAGGATTGTCATACGTATCATCAGGAGAACCAGGAACTTCGAATCCTGTACCAGCATTTATACTTTCCATGATAGGCTCCTGTTTACCAAGAATTTCAAGGTAACTAACTATAAGCCAAAAGAAACCAATCACAAACCTACATTCGCTTATATTACAAAAAGAAGGCATATATATGCTAGAAACCATGCAATTGTCCGCGTCATAGATGATCACCCACCAAAGTTGTCACACAAACCCACATTGTCTATGAATGCTGAAACACAACCTCAAAGCACACAATTGTGTCTCACTAATGTTGTCCTGGTTGTCCAATTTTATGTTATGCAAGCTTAACATTAGGTTTCACATAGCTCCATAAACAGCAATATATGCTAATCAATGAAACATATAGTAGGTTCACTACCAGAACTCCCCCAGAAGGGCAACAAGTCGGAAGCGAGAGGATAGAGAGAAAACCAATCTGTAAGGGGACTTTGAGCAAAATGCACACACAAATGCATAAACTACTAATTTCTAAAGATGCAAGAAGGGAATAGCTGAACACATGGCAACTTCTAACCCTGAGGCCGAACCATTGGTAACTTGCCTTACAATCGCTCTAGCATCTATTGTTTGACAATAGAACAATGGTACCTTTCTCAAACAATCATTTTGCAGCGTTCTTTTATTTTACCAACTGTGCTCCAGCATACGCATGTCATTCTAATTCTAGTTTTAGGTTTCACCTTTATCCCCTGCTCCTATTGAGTTTAATATGGCATATGAAGCTACCCAAGTTATATGCCACAACTCTATGATGAAAATAATGCCAAACACCCAGAAGTCTTTTTGTTATTTCCCTGAGCACCTTTGCTCAAACCCTGAAAAAGATAATAGGAAGATGAGTTGACTACAAATAGCACATATACTTGAGAAAAATCTAAGGAGATAACCATCGATTTGTTCCCATGACACAGAATTAGAACCGAGGGATATTCAGGCAGATGATGAGAACATGAGGTTAAGGAAAAAATCATGGGTAATTCAGAGTTCTCCCCTTTTTTCTTTACTATTCTGCAGATTGATTGCACTAATTTACCACACAGCAAAATGGACTTCAGATATTTCGGTCTTACTAATATGATTGCTATGAGAAATAGCTTTCTACTAACGGTAGCTAAGGCAGATTTCACATGATCTATGTGCCGCGTGCATCCCAAACACCAAAACATCAAAAACTTCAAACACTGTCACAATGATCCCTGAGTGGATATAGTTAGAAATCTAAAAACATAGGAGGTTTCGTTGAACTTCTACAACAGACAGACGACCAAGAATTTAGGATCTCAAAACATCTCTAAAGTGTAAGCCTTATTTTCATAAGCCAAACGCCAAAGAGCGTGGAGGACCACATGGACCGTTTCAGAAATCCATGTGTTGCATTCACATCCAAAGTTTGATAATGAAAGTAAAACATAAAAATTTTCATATTTGATCGTATATCTCATCTGCATGGATCCAGTAAGCGTAAGGTTTGCAGCACATAGAACAGAAACATGTAGAATTACTTCAAATAGATCAATACAATATACCGGACATGATCTACTAATGGACCCATCTAGGAAATATGTGCAACAATATCCCACGGGATACAAGCAATCATCCATTCCAAACATATTTATCGACAAATGAAAGACGAAATCGCCCATTTAAGACAAATTAACAGCACAAATGAAGACAGATTGCCATCAATTGAGTGAAGAAATATCATCAATCAAGCCTCAACCAAAACTGACTTGGAAACAACAAAGAGCACATGACTGATCAGCCTCGATATGAATAGGGTTAAAAACAGTCCTTTCCAGCAAGACAACATCGGACAGAGCATTAGGAGAACCAGGACCTAGAGAAAAACACCCAAATCATGAAAACAGAGCTTATTTTCCAAAAAAAACCTCCATTTTTCTGCAATAAGAAAAACAAAGGATTCATCTGCCTTCCAGCAATTCAGCATGAAAAAGAAGAAGAGAAAAACTCATCCATTGTAGAAGAGAGATGAAGCACCAAAATGAAGACGAGAATCAGCTACTTCCGGCGACTTAGCAGCTAAATAAAAGCGGCATGGAGCCATCTGATTCCAGCCGGCTAACAGAAGAATGCAGGGAGTGTCACGGGGCTCGCGATGTAAGGAAAGAGGACCAATCCACGCATTTGCCACAAAAATTATGATCGACGCGGAAGACGGAAACGCCATCAGTTTCCAGCAAGGTAGCTTTTGGACACGGGAACAAAAGTACGTGCCAGTTTTTGTCAGTCGGCCGAAGAAAACCAGAAGGAGAACTGGCCTACCGACTTCTACAAAGGATCGGACAAGACTTCACCCCATCGAATTGATGGCAAGAGGGGGGAGGTTTCAGAGGAAGATGGGCCGAAGGGGGTGAGCAGATTCGGCCCGAAAATGTGGGGAAAGCAATGCCATCGACAAAAAACGAAAAAAAAAAGAAAAGAATGAAAGAAGAAGCAGGTCACATTCGTACAAGAAGATGACCAAGATTTGGAAGGAAGCGATCAAAACAAGATTGCTACGCCCCTGAGCTGCAAGAAGGGGTTAAGTTAGGGTTTTGAGAAAGGGGGGGAAATCGGTAGCAGAAAGCAAGAGGAAGCGAGGAAAGATCAAAACTCCATCACACACAAAGCCAGAAACAAATCCAGGAAGACAAATTGGGGAAGAAAGGAAGGAGCTTTTTTTCACTTACCGTGGAAAGGAAGGAGCCGAGGCGGTTCACCTGAGGGAGGCCATAGCTCTGCAGCAAGGAAGGGCTCGCCAAAGGGTTTCTCCTCTTGTGTCTTTTCTCTCTGAAAGCAGAGAAGAGGAGAACAGGGGAGAGAGGAAAGTGGTGGTGGAGAGAGAACAGGGGAAAAACAGGGGAGGAAACAGGGGAGCACTGTATTGTGTACTCTTTCTTCTATATTCTTCAAGAAGAAAAAAGAGAGCCTTTTTTTTTTTTTTTTTGGTCAAGTTCAATTCCCATCCTAAATGAGGCTTTTTGATCAGGTTATTAAAATTCAATTCCTCCCCAATCCTACTTTGCTTCATTTCAATTCAGACAAAAGAGCTGTTGCATGATGATATGGTGTGAAAATTCTAGCCGAATTCCGATGCCCATCGCCTCGATTCGTCGGAAAAAATAGAGAAAAGAGAGAGAGAGGGAGAGGTATATAGGATGATATTGGTGTGTGGGGGTAAAAGTTTCTTATGAAGCTGAAAATCGATAAGCTGCAAGTTCGATTCTTTCCGTTTGTGCATCGCCAAAATGCCCGCATTGGATGGTTGTATTCGTAATCGTCGTTACAGCCTTTGGTTGGTTAGATTCCCCGAGGCATCCTATTGCCTCGATTCAGAAAATGCGGTAGAAGATGGTATTATACTAGTAAAAATAATGTGTTATGGGTTCAATCCTTTCCTTTTATGCATCGGAGACATGGTTTTTTTTTACCTTTTGCAAGCATCGGATGATTCTATTTGTAATCGTCGTTAGAGCCTTTGGTTAGTTAAATTCCATCCTATTGCCTCAATTCGGGAAAAAGAGCGACAAGACGATTGTGGTGTAGTGGTAGAATTTTAGTTAAAATTCCAACCGCCTCGATTCCAAAAAATAGAGACATAAGATAATATGGTGTAGTGGTAAATTTTGTACAAAGTTAAAATTTCATAAGTTACGAGCTCAATTCTTTCCTTTTGTGTACGTCGTTAAAAACATGATATTTTACCTTCTACAAGCATTGGATGATTGTATTCGTAATCTTCGTTAGAGCCTAGTGGTAAACTTTTTATTTATTTATAAAGTTCAAAATTTTAATAAGTTACGAGTTCGATTCTTTCCTTTTTGTGTGCATCGCAAACATGATATTTTACCTTCTGTAAGCATCGGATGATCATACTTGCAATCGTCATTGTACTCTCGGATGGATCGTATTTGTAACCGTCATTGACATCAAAATCTATGAATTTTTTTTTTGTGTACGAGGCTTCGGTTGCAACTTGTCTAATTCTTTTGATCGAATTTGTCATGGACCAGAGAAATCGAATACATGTAATTAGGGATATAAGGCAGAAGATCTTATCGAATGGGAGCTTTTGAATTCTACCACCATGTGATATATTTGGAAGGCTCGAGAGCTAGCAAAAATTGTCTTAGCAATCAGGAAGGAACTAGGGAATTAATTGGGCAATAATTTTTCCAGTTGATCGTAAAAGTTTGCATTAAGCTGTGATTTCTAATTATTGCCCAATTAATTACGCCAACTTTCAGGTGCTCTTTGAAGAATCTCAAATTAGACCATCATCTCAATTGCCTAATCCAATTATTGTTGATTATGTACCGCAACTGGAGCACTTCTCAAAGAAGCTGCTTTGTTACCTTTGATTTGGCGGGACCCTAGATTTGGCTGACCTTAATCTCTGATAATTACACCGAGGGCGATCAAGATTATGATGCGATTAATTAGCACGAACGTCCGATTAGGAAATAGCAAAAGCAAGAGTCGGCGTTAATCTCTAATTTTTCTAATTTTAGCTGGCGTTAAACTGCAGTTTATTATATTTGTTAGGCGTTTTTTTTTTCCGGTAATTCTCCCAAATATTGCAATTAGAAGAACTGTGATTAGAAATCCAAACAATAGTAGTGTACAAACTGAATTAGCAATAGTAGTGTTGTTATTGTTGAATCAATTATTGTTATTAATTTGCTTTGTAAATGTGGCACTGATTTGCACAAGGATATGTAATTATATATATTATGATGTTATTTGTGACCACATTCTACGCACATAATGAATGTGGTAGCTCCCTACATGTCTTGGAACTAGTGATTAACTAATTTCTTAATTAGAGCTAATTAGCTGTTCTAGTAAATGATAGGACTTTAGTTCTTAAGCATTGGAATTGATAATTGGGCTGCTAATTTTTATTACCATGGCATATATGATCATGCCCCGAATCCGGATAGATGCAAAATATGCTTACTTCATCAGAAACTCAAAGGCCTCTGGATATATGATAAAATCCATTCCGAGGCGTGTATACAATCCAATCCAGATCGGTCTACGATTCAGGATCTTAAGGTTTTAGGGTTCAGGGTTTAGGGTTTGGTAGCAAAATGTCACGAGGGACTGAACTATATGCCCATGCACACATTGTCGTTGTCGTGCTCGTCAGTAATGCAAACACATGATCTGAACCCCAGACTCAAACCCTAAAACCCTAAAACCCTAAAACCCTCGAGCCAGTCGAGGCGCTACGTATCTCATCAATGTACGCTCATATTTACCGGACGAGCCTCGATTCGCAGGGTCTCGAAACCCCAAAATAGCCCTAAGCCCTAAGCCCTAAACCCTAGACATGTTCTAAGCCCTAAGCCTAAACCCTAAACATGTTCTACGCCCTAAACCCTAAAACCCTAAAACCCTAAACATGTTCTAAGCCCTAAGCCCTAAACCCTAAACATGTTCTAAGCCCTAAATCCTAAACCCTAAACATGCTCTGAGCCTTGACCCTAAAACCCTAAACATGTTCTAAGCCCTAAATCCTAAACCCTAAACATGTTCTAAGCCCTAAATCCTAAACCCTAAACATGTTCTAAGCCCTAAACCCTAAACCCTAAACCCTAAACCTGCTCTAAGCCCTAAACCCTAAACCTAGTTGTAGTTAAATGATTGTTTTTGAAGAAGAAAGCAACTTCTTCTTCTTCTTCTTCTTCTTCTTCTTCGTCTTCTTTGTTTTGCGTTTCTGTTTTTCTTTCTTGTGACCAACTCACGTTTCTCTTGTCTTGTCTGTGTTCGCCTGCGCCTGCGCCTGCGTCGCTGAAACCCTACTTCGGATTCCGGCACCGCCATCAGATCCAGCTTCTTCTTCCCTTTCCTCCCGTCGCAGATCGATACGCATCTTCCACATACGGCGGCTGCACCGCATGGAAACGCCCCCCGATGATGATGATGATCGCCATCCCCATTGCTGCCCCATGCCTCCGCCAGGTAGCGGAGGCCTAAGCTCCGCGGACCGTGCCCCTCGGCTCATCATCCCTGGTGACTCCGTCCGGAACAGGCTTAGCTGCGGTAGCTTCACGTCAGGGAAAGACGTGGATGCGAGGAGGAGCGATGGAGAAGATGAAAGCGTGGCTCGGGTTCCCACACCCAAGCCGAGGAGACGCCGGAAGCAAGCTGTGAGCAACCACCAGGAAGAAGACGCCGAGGACGACGTTTGCTTCGTATGTTTCGACGGTGGCGACTTAGTCCTTTGCGACATGAGGTTAGTCTTTCTAGCTGCAGTTGATAAAAAAGCCTTTTTTTTGGCTTCATAGGAGAAGAATTTGTTTAAAAGTTTGTTGAATTTTCGTCCCCGTCTTGTGAATACTATGTCAGGTCTCTGCATATGCGTATGTATACAATCAAACTATGTATTCGTGTGTGTTCGTGCGTGTTTCTGTGTGTATATATCTGCTTGATTCGACATGCATAGATTCATATATATCCATGCATGCACACATGCATAAACACACGAATACACACTATGCATGTATGCAAGTTTGCAGTGCATGCACGTGTTTGTAGCGGAATTTTATACATGGATGTCCCACCTTAAGCACGGTTCACGGAATTGTGATTGATGTTAGATGACTTCGAACCAAGTTATTATTTCTAGACTCTTGTTCCATGAACTTTATATGTCGAGGAGACAGATGCGCAGAGTTAATATATGGTGTTTATGCAGCCGTGATAATATCAGGCATCATCATTGTAGAACATTCAGCATTGATGACAGATATGCTGTAATATATTTCGATGTTGCCACACTAACTTCCTTGAATTAGGAAGCACCACAGTGGACGGTTAGAGTCCGGCTTACTGATACTCTGTTAGCTCTATCATGGGAATGAAGTTGCTGTTCAATAGTAGTACTCTCCATGCAACTCCCTGAAGACAATCTATTCATGTTGTAAGGCAAGATCGATAACAGGAGAAAATTGTCACCCGGGTTGTTAATGCTTTCGTTCATGACGTTATTGAAGTGATTAACTGAGGTGAGAGCTTTGTCATGAGCATGAGATTGGCCTGTGTTCGTTTGAACCAGCATCATGTTCTGTTGTGCGTGAACTGTAGTTCCAAATAAGTTACTTTATGTTAGGCCCTTGTCGAAGTCACGTTATTTTTGCAAGTATGCCAGTTAAGACGTGTTTTAATGAAGGGGTATCACTTGATAGATTGAGCCAGACTTGACTTACAGAAACCGAGTTATCTTGATTTAGAGCTTTTTGGAGAGCCATTATGACTGTATAAATCTACACAGCTGTCGTATCTGATTTTGTTCTAGTATGCTCAGTGATGAATGCCTTGGAAGATTTTCATGCAAGGTCAATAAGATTGAGTGGTTTAGGCTGGGCTTTTGTTTTAGTACTCTAATTTTTATTAGTAAAGAAGTATTGGAAGAGACCCGGTCCTTGGGCCATCAAGATGTCAACGTCCCTTTTCAGTGGCAGTTATGCTTCTTTGAAGGAAAATCAGGTCTTAGTCAACGAGTCTGAAATATTGAGGACGTGTTTATGCACTTGTATAAGATTTAGCTGATGGTGCAATGTAACTTGGTATCCTTGCTTGTGTTTCCCACTCTTAGAATCTCTAGATGTTCAACTGTCCAGTTCCATACCTACAATAAAAGATGTATTTCTGTAGCCGTAGGATATTTCCAACCGTTATTCACTTTGCATGTTCCTGAATTTTTTCTAAGTCTAGATTTTAGAAACCCCTCTTATGTTCAAGATCCCAACCGTGGTTCAAAGCCCAAAATGTATATTGCTATATTAAAGTATTCACTCTTTGCAACATACTAAATGGTCGAATTTGATTATAAGTTTCTATTTACTTGATATAAAGACCATAGTTCGATATTCTAGCTTTCTAGTCATAATATTTGTTGATTAACTTCTCATAGGCATTGTCCGAAAGCATATCATGCGGCATGTACTGGAAGAGGATCAGAATATTTCCTACAAAAGGGGAAATGGTATTGTGGTATGTACATATTGTACATGCTCAAACTTCAAAATCTGATTTATGGCAAAAATATCTATTTTTGAATCTTTTGTATGACAGGTTGGCATGTTTGTGCGCAATGCACAAAGAAGACAGACATACAGTGCTACACTTGCCCAAATTCTTTTTGTAACTACTGTGTTGGGAAAACCAACTTTATTTGCTTAGGAAAAGGAAAAGGGCTATGCGAATCTTGTATCCCTCTTATCACCATGATCGAACAGAACTTGACAGTCGATTCAGATGGAGTAAGATACTCATAAAATGTTCCTTGCTTTTAACAGTGTGACACGCTCTGACAATTATGTTTATCCTAAAACATGAAGGCAGATCATTGCACAATGAAGTTTGTAGGCCTTAAGTTCAGAAAAAATCTAATAACTTTCTTCTATTTTTGACAGTCTGAAGTAAATTTCGATGCTGGAGATACTTATGAATGCATGTTTAAAGATTATTGGGAGGGGCTCAAAAAGAAAATCCCGATTACATGGGCAGAGATTGAACAAGCAAGCAAGTGGAAATATTCACACTGTACAGCTGACAATGTTGTCAAAGATGCTGTTGGCGGGGACAATGGACAGAGCTTTGTTACAGAACAATCAAGATGTTTTAAGAGGAAGAGGTTGATAAAAAAGAAAGCTGAAATAATAGAGGATGTGAGTGACAGTGAATATGAAGCAGACATTGAAGAAGATGAAGAACATCACAACGATAAAATTAAGGCTAAAGGAGGGAGCAAAAGAACTCGTCATTTTGTAGGATGGGCATCTGAGTCAGTAATTAACTTTCTCCGGTCAATCGGAGAAGATGCAGAAAAACCAATATCAGTTGCTGCAGCTATGAAGCTCTTGTGGAGCTACATTGAAACTAACAATCTTGCCCGTGAACATAGTAATCTAGTAAAATGTGATGAAAAGCTGCAATCCCTATTTCAGAAGAAATTCGTGCGGAAATTTGACATGTCAAAATTGTTCAGTGTCCACTTTGCTTCGAAGAAGAGAATGGCTGCAAGGGAACAGAATCCAGGTGATGTTGAAGTCAAAGAACTGGATATTAGCAATGATAAGCAACAGAAACTGTTCAAATCAAAGAAAAACTTAGATAGCGTGGAGAAATTGAAGCCAGATCTTTTAAATTATGCAGCCATTGATGTCAAAAATATCAGTTTGATATATCTGAAAAGGCATTTGCTGGAAATTTTGTCTGGAGATCCTGATTTTGAGAAGAAAGTGACTGGGGCGTTTGTTAGAATACGTATACCTGCTAGCGCAGACAATAATGATGCATGTTATCGGCTTGTTCAAATAATAGGTCAGTACTTACATGTTTTACTACATTTACATCTTTTTAAGTCTGAATAGATAGGAGGTGAAAGTGTAGTCGATCTGTTCTTTGAATGTTTGCAATCTAAAACATGTATGACTGCATTAAGAGATGATACTGACAGTGCAAGCATAACTCAGCCAGTATATATACCAATAGTGCCTAAGTAAGGAAGTTTTTGACCAATATTAAAAACCATGTGCCTTTGTTTATATATGCCAACCTGAACATACATGTCCAGTTTTATGCTAATAATTAGACATATCTCATGGTATATCGCAATGAAATTTGGTCTGAAATCAATCCGATACATGCATGACTGGATATACGATTCATCTTCCTCTTCCATCTTTTAGGGTTGAGATAGCACTTATATCTGGCTGGATTAGTATGTGTTGCTTGGCCTCTCAAGTTTCTTCATTGTGACAATGATTGATGTCCTTACAGACTTTATGATGCATGGCATGACCTTTGGTAGGCCAATTTTCTCTCAGTGTCTTTTGCTGATGAGGCATTCATAGGAAATTGGTGGTGTTGAATTTGGTCAAGCTTACCTACTTTCTCGGTGCGCATTAAGAACTTGGATGTAGAGAGCACTGATCACGTTTAATGTACACGTTTGAATTTGTGTTGCTAACTTATTGAACACTTTTTCTGGTAGGTTACAAGCATACATCTAACTTTTTTTTAAGTAATTTCAAACCGTTAGATCAGTCTTCTAAAAACATTGATCATAACATGTGAATGTTGATTGGCTGTGAGGATTTTTATGTAAATGAGGTGGAGATAAACAACATTTTTGTATTGATGTAATGATAGGAATCAGGAAGATTCCAGATACAAATAATGCTTCAAAAGCAAGAGATCGTGTGTTCCTGAAGATTCTAAATCTTCAAAAACGTGATGAAATCACTCTAGATGTTGTTTCCAGCCAAGAATTTACTGTGGTAAGGACTATTCTCGCCTTTACTTGCAAGGGAAATTTGTCGAACAGAGAGCTTTTCTTGGCTTTTAGTTTGCACTTGGATATACCTTGTTAAGCATATCTAAACATCTAGGTAATCTTGACTTGATTGAGATAGCGGAAAAGAAAATGAACTTTGTTCTTAACTTGATCTCATCTTAGATTTGACAATCTCATTGGATCCTTGTGTATGCCAATTGTCAATCTTGCTGATCGTATACCTGCTGAGCAACTCGTTATCTTGGCTAATGATGGCAACTATAGTGCAACTGAGAGATTTTGGTCTTCTTTAAGAGACACTTCCTCCAGTCTATGATGTTCCATAGATTCTACTTGGGATTTGTGATCCTGTTGTACGTGTTTAAGTTTATTGTAGTCTATAATTTTTGCATGTAGTAGTATTTTCATAAAGCCCTTGTTTCAACTTTCATCTCAGTGCAATAGTTGCAGCATGTGCTGAACATGTGGAAGGTCCTGAATCCAGCTTGACATCAAAATTGAACGTTATTTTGTATTCAATGATTTAGTGCAGCCGAGCACTTTATTAATCTTGATTAGCGCCATATGATTGAAGTTATTTTGAACCTCCACCTCTGCCATTTCAGCTGGGTTATCACAATATATTAGGATGAATCACATCCATGTTGGAAACAACATATGGGATTTAAATCAGCGGTTGGAAATCCCTTGTTTACATGAATTGTGAAGTAATGAGCATCATTGGTACATTTCTTCATCTTTTCAGAGTGTTTCTCAACACTTGTTTTTTGAGATTGTCAAACCTCTATTTTTAGTCTTATTTGGATATTTTAGAAAAATAAAGGTGTCTAGATCTTATACCTAAACCTGTCTTACTTTTTCTGATACTCTTTTTGAGTGTCAAACAGGAGGAATGCCTAAGGTTACAGCAATGTGTGAAGTCTGGCTTTTTAAAGGCAATGACAGTGGTCAGTTCCGTCAAGTTGACTTTGCATCATGACTGCCAGTTGCATTTTTCTATATTTAATGACTTTTTGAATTTCAGAGTCAGCTTGAGGAAAAAGCTAGAGATCTTCAAGAGATCAAGATGAAAGATGTAAGTAGTCAAAGTATATGATCTAATGTTTGTATAATTGTGCAAATTTTGAGTATTTTACTGCATCCAGAATGAGAAAACTTTTCTCAGCATGTATTCAATAAATAATGTATGTTTGCTGAATGACTTTCAAGTGAAAGACCATGATGTATATTACTACTTGATGAGCCGTGTATTACATCTTGAATTTGCTTTGTGAAAGCCACGTATGAGGATCACTTTCTATTTCTCCGTCTTTTATTATTATTATTATCCCAAATGAATAAATTTAGCTAAGCATACTTCAGTTCAAAGCAGTGTTAAGCAGACACATATTGCATATAACAAGTAATTACTATCCATTTGTGTTAAAAGAGGGACTGGTTACATATATTAAAAGCTAATCATCTAAATTATGAACAGTGGTATGAGAAGGAGCTTCTTCGGTTAGGTAATCTTCGAGACAGAGCAAGTGAAAAAGGCCAGAGGAAGGAATATCCTGTTATTTCATTTTTGTTATAATGTATAGATCGTCTAGCTGAAGTTAAATCGTCTTCCTAATTTCCCACCATAATTTACTTAACCAGCCATTTATCCTCCACGCTTAGAGAATGTATGGAGAAGATCCAAATTCTGAAGAGTCCTGCTGAAAAGGAGAGACAGCTGAAGGCCCCAATTCAAGTCAATGTTGATCCACATATGCCATCTCATCTTGTCTCAAATAATCCAAAGACCTCACCAACAAACAGTAAAGGTACAGACCTCTTTCCTTGTTGAACTTTCCCAATTGTTACTACACTTACATGATTTTATTTTTCCTGTGAAACGTTCTAGATTTTACTACAATTACACAGTTGTATATAGGATTGTGTAATTTTAGTTTCTGTATACTATTATATTTATTTGTTATTTTATAATTTATTTTCTTTCTGATGCTTATAAAGCTGTGGTAAGGTCCGTAAGATGATCATGATGGATCTTTAGAAAACTGAGATTCTATTTTGCTCAGAATGAATGGTGAAAAGGGACTCACATTTGCAATGGGAGCTAGTCTCATAGGCCAAACTTTGGTCATTTTAACTGTTTTTTTTGTGTCTTTCTTACCTCGTGCATGTAATGATTATTATCACGTGATAACGTTATCCTGGCCGGTTCTCTCCAAAACATCCATCCAATAATGGATCGTCTTAATATCTCTGTCTTTATCTCGGTTCACTTATTAAATTTATTATATGAATTAAGTCATGCTGCTGTCTGTGTGCCTGTAGAACTTCGAAGCCATCATGGACATACTTTCGTGCAGAATCTTGGAGAAATGATTCACACTAGGGAACCATCTCAAAGTAGAAACTTTAGTGATTCAAATCCACGAAGTATTTCAAAAGGTTTTCAATGCATAAAGAAAATCAGCCAGCATGCAGAGAAAAATGCGGTACTGGCCAATGATGGTGTAAGTTCAGTATCTGATTATAACAATGTGAAGAGTCTCATAAAAATTGATAGTGGGCTGGATAAAAGTTTGGGCGTAAACACAAGACTAGACTGCAATTCAGCAAGATCTAGTGAGGCTGATGAAAACAGTTTAGTGGCCAAAGCAGATCAAGAAAAACTGATCAAAGAAACCCACAAATTTGAGAGTAAGAAGAAAATCTCGAGAAAGAAACAGGATTCTAGAGATTGGCGTAATTTTGACAGACAGGGTGAGAATACCTGGATGAAGAGGCGCTTAAAAAGAGGAGAATGTGGAAACTGCAAGGGCAATTATGGAGGCATAACCGTTCAAAACACTCTCTGTGAGGATAGCTCCGAGAAGAAATTGGATGACTTCTGCAGGAATGCGAATCTGGACCATTCAGTAAAAAATGGGTGGAAAATTAGCAGCTCTCCACTTGGTGAGGAAGGTGGGCATGCCAATAACTCGAAGCCACCGGATAGCCCTAAAGAGACAGATGCTTGTACAACCTCTATTCCCACAACCATGGAGTTTGAGAAGATTGATGAAAAGGAAAAGATGTGGTATTACCAGGACCCCAAGAAGAAAATACATGGCCCCTTTTCCATGGAGCAATTACGGAAATGGGAGAGAACCAAAGTCTTTCCTCTAGATTTACGAGTGTGGAGACATACGGAGAGTCAGGAGGATGGAATCCTATTGACAGATGCACTCCAGGGTATTGTGTATAGCAGACTCCCCCCTGGTTTTGAAGGAAATCAAGTGGATGCAAATGCTAGAAACAGCCCTGATAACAGAGACCCTGGTGGCAGAGGGAAACATTTAGCATCGATAAACAATAATGCTAGGTGTGATGATGGTAGCAGTGGGTGTGCACAAAGAAGCGAGTATGAAGTATCAAAGTGCCAGGGGGATGGAGTGTCCAAAGTCCAAAGAGAAGGTCCCCTGATCAAAAAAGATTTATCATGTAGATAATTTTCCAGCCGGTATATGTAGCAAAGGTCAAGGCTGTGAATTCAAGCACTAGCTGCAATGTTTTTGTTCGAAATAATTGCTAGGTAGACAACACCTCTTTGTTTTGAAGATGGGGGGTTTTGAGAGAAATTTTGGTTCTTCATACCAAAAACGTCCATTGAAGGATATGGGCTTTTGCTATGACCCCAACATTGTTGACTAATTGATTTGTACATTGAAAATCGGTAGTGGAATGAATGACGAGATGTAGTTGTGTATTTGGCTGTGGGCAAGTTTCTGGTTTCGGTGGATTATAGCGTTTCTTTGCACTAAGATGAAACAGTTACCAAAGAAGTGGGCTTTAATCATTTTCATTAATTGAGCACACCGAACTATGTCATTTCATTCATTGAGCACACTAAGAAGCATGGGGACCAAGGGCCATAACATGCATTGGTTAGCTGGTTTATTTTTAGCAGGCATCAACCTTGCAGATCTAAACTGCCACTATCAACTTAAAGTAGTACCAAATCAGCTGCAACTTGAAGCAAAAAGTGGGAAATTGAAATGAAAATTGATACATTGAATTATGTAGAGGGTCAATTGAAATCCGCAAGCACAAAATGAGCAGAGGTACTTAGTACATGTACAAATTAAGGTCTTAACAATCTGGATGCGAATTACAATATACAACCTCCTGAGATCAGAAGAGCAACAACACATCTGCTTTGCTTCATAGATAGATACAGTATTCTCATCTGAACAAACTACACCAGATCAGATTTCACATGTAAACTTCCAAGAATCAGTTATCACCTTTCCTTTGTCTAAGTCTAACAAAATATGTTTGTTATACACGACTTCTTGCTGTCCCAACTCCACAAAAACCATGAAAGAGTACTGAGAAAAAATACTCAAGCGGGCATTAAAAAAAACTCGAGCATCAAAATCGAGTTCATTGTTCTCCAAAACCAAAGAAAGCTTGACAAAATATAACAGGTTAAGAAAATAAAACAAAGCCTGTCCGATACAATGTGAGAGTCACACAAGTCAAGATACCCCAACTGAAAGTAACCCACCAAGCCATAAACAAAGTTGTTCTTCTTATGAAGAGCAAAGTGATCGAGGTTTCAACTAGCTTCGAAATTGGCACACGTCCCCATACTCTGGACATTCCTAGCAGGAGTATCACTAATGTTCCCGGCACAAAGAACTGTATTGCTGACCGACACAAAAAGTAGCTATTCAACAGAAGCTTAGCTCGAGTCAGCTCTAGATTCATCACTTTGCTGCCGTGTAAGTTCTCATACCACGCCATTATGCCCTCATTAAGATACACCTGAATGTTGACACGGAAAAGGCATAACTGAAGCAGCCCTGATATCATTAGGCTCCAGAATTGAGCAGAAGCAAAAACATCTGGGGCTACACCGAAATCTTGTGCCCAATCAGCTGATGGTGAGGGAAGGACCAACCTGCCCCAAAATTGAGCTCCCAATAACTTGTTTCCAGAACTCTGTTCCAACCCTTGTGAAGAATCGGAAGCGATAAATAGCTCTGCCATGGGCTTGATCCAAAGAATGGCTGCGAAGAGTGGGAGAATAGTAGTCAAATAGAGTAAAAGTTGGGCAAATATACCCAGATCCAGCATTGGTATGTTCCACTCAAGTTGGTCGGTTCCTAACCAAAAGGCCTTCACACTTCTATGTGCTGGAATGGTTAAGATTCCAGACACAGTCCCTGCGACCAATGCAATAACTAGCTTTGCAAGCATAGGAGAAATAAAACCGAATATGAATCGTTGCTCTGGATGAGAATTGTTTGGATTGAGAGCCTGAATTACTTCCTCAAATCCAAATTCTAATACTCTTTCTGGAGTAAAAAAGAGCACGTGAAGGGATATCATGAACCCAACAAATCCCACGATGATGCTCACAATTAACTCTGATGTCTTTGAGGTGTGCCTTTGCCAACCTACTCGGCTCAAGCTCCAGAGGATTTTGCAGACAGCAAATAAGGCCATCAAGAACGGAACAACATCATACCGCACAGTTTGCTCATTTAATGATTCCGATCCAGATAAGGATAGATAAGAGAGACATTCATAAGCTAGTATGTTTACAACACCAATCATACTGTACACAACTACTTCATCGTACTCACTAAAGTATAGGCGAACTGCAAGATGAGAATAAGTTAAACTGAGTCGATAAATTTGTGAATTTGCTTCCTCCCAATTGAATTTCTCCTTATTCTTCTCTTTCTTCTTTCTGTCTCTTCCTTTTAGAATTACGAACGACTTTTCTCCTTCAGTCATGGATGATCGTCCCCTTACATTCAAATTTTTTAGGGAATCATGATCATCCTTCCCTCTTGTTTTTCTCAAGTCATTTCGAGCTTGTTCTTCTGAATTGTCTGGGTAAATGTACGAGTACAGACCATGCAAAAGCCACGATGAGACGTGCAATGAGGATGCAATTAAACCAGCAGCAGAAGACAGTATTACATAAACTGCCAAGTTGATATAAGGAATCATATAATCTTCCTTTGTTCTTCTCCCCTTACGAAATTACTTCTGATTGAAAAGAAGATGCTTTCAAACTTGCAACTTCAGCTGAGGTATAATCCTCTCTAGCAGAACGAAGATAGACTAGCATATGCTCAATTCTCATATTAACATTTTCCCCTGGTACAACAACATATTCTAAAGGGTTATATATGGGTAGATGATTGAAGTAAAGCAGATAAAAATGCATTGCAATGGCCGATGCATGCTTAAACTCTTTAGTAATCGCAAGTGAGCTTGAAAATTCATACTTCACCCGCTGAAAAACATAGAAAGGAAGCAGACCAGCACTCAAAAGCTTTGATATTGTCTTGAGCTGGTAA
>JBBBWG010002337.1:86175-104475 GCA_037176905.1 Azolla pinnata
GAAGAGATCATCCTTGCAGGATGCAATGAAATGCCCATGTGTTTCAGCTCATCTGCCATTTTACAAAGAACCCTAAAATCAGGGCAATCCTCATCAGCATCAGCTTGTCAGTAGAAGAAGGAGATGAAGGAGCTTGCCTTCTTTCTTCACATGGAAGAGATCATCCTTGCAGGATGCAATGAAATGCCCATGTGTTTCAGCTCATCTGCCATTTTACAAAGAACCCTAAAATCAGGGCAATCCTCATCAGCATCAGCTTGTCAGTAGAAGAAGAAGAAGAAGAAGAAGAAGAAGAAGAAGAAGAAGGAGATGATGAGCTTGGCTTCTTCACATGGAAGAGACCCTTGCAGGATGCAATGTTCCCCAAATGCTTCAGCTCATCTGCGATTCGCGAGAAGCTCGCCGGCGGAAAGATGCCCAGAAAGCCCGAACGATGCACGCGAACGCCTGCAGCTATGGCCTAGAGCTGCATCACGAGGTCGGGAATCGCGTCGTCCCCATGCTCATCGAATGCGGCGAATTCGTTCTCGGTCAGCAGCTCTTCCTTCGCCTCGATCGCAGGAAAGAGCACAGCTGGACCTCGATGCTGCAGGGATATGTCGAGCACGGGAAGCCCGGAGATGCGATTCGTCTGTTCCGATGCATGCAAGCGGAGGAGGATGAATCTGCGGCACCGAGCGCTTATACGTTCCAATCTCTGATCAAGGCATGCGCCCGCGAGATGTCCGTGGACGAAGGCCGATCGATCCACGCCAGGATCGTCGAAGAAGGGTTCGAATCGGATCCCTTCGTAGCCACCACTCTGGTGGACATGTATGCCAAGGTCGGGCTCGTCGACGAATCCCGAGATGTGTTCGATGAATTCGGCGCCGGAAACGTCGTGACTTGGAACGCGCTTCTCACGGGTTATGCGCAGTCGGGCCTCTTCGAGAAGGTGCTCGAAATCGTGCAGAAGATGCAGCTGGAGGGGGCTTGCGCCCCGAACGCGATCACATTCGTATGCGCTCTCAGGAACGGGGGCCCATTGAGCTATGGCCAAGAATTGCATGCCATAGCTGCAAGGGAAGGATTCGAAGCAGACGAATTGGCGGGGAACGCGCTGATGGGCTTTTATCTGGC
The DNA here is from genome assembly GCA_037176905.1 of Azolla pinnata. Classification (NCBI taxonomy): domain Eukaryota; kingdom Viridiplantae; phylum Streptophyta; class Polypodiopsida; order Salviniales; family Salviniaceae; genus Azolla; species Azolla pinnata. Next base: position 87,295 of record JBBBWG010002337.1, read on the forward strand.
GCACGGTCTGTTCGCGGAAGCGCGGGAACTGTTCGACGAGCTTCCGGCTCGCGACGTCGTCGCGTGGACCACCCTCATCGCAGGCTACGCCGATCATGGGCTCGAAGACGAGGCCCTGCTCTGCTTGCACGAGATGCGAGCAGAAGGAGGAGGCGTTTCCCCGAACGAAGTCTCCTTCTCCTGCGTCCTGAAGGCATGCGCCGACGTCGAGCGCGGGCGAGAAATACACCGGCAGATCGTTTCGCAGGCTTTCGACGGCGATCCGCACGTCGCGGATTCGTTGGTCGCGATGTACGCGAGATGCGGCGAGGTGATCGAAGCGCGGGCGTTGCTCGACGAGCTGCGCATCGAGAGCTGCGTCGCCGGCTGGGCGGCTCTGGCAGAAGGCTACGCGAATCGTGGGTCTACGGAGGGGGCGATCGGATGCCTGGAGCGCATTATACTGTCGGGCAGCGCGGAGTTAGACGCCGCGACGGCGGTCTGCTGCCTGAAAGTCTGCGGGATCGTGGGCTCTGCGCGCCTGACCCTGATGTTCCACGCGGAGATTGCGAAGGAGGGTCTGGAAGCGGAGGAGCTCCGCGTCGGGAGCGCGGTGGTGGATCGGTACGCAAGGCACGGGCTGCTAGCCGAAGCGGAGGACGCGTTTCGCGAGCTTCCGATCCGAGACGCCGCCTCCTGGACTTCTCTCATGCAGGGCTACGCCGAGCACGAGTCCGGGGAAGAAGCGCTGGCGGTCTGGGACGAGATGCTAGAAGAAGGCGGTGGCGTAGCTGGAGATGCCATGGCATACGCCTGCCTTCTGAGAGCGTGCGGGAGCGCCGTCGCAGCGGCCGAGGGCCGGGAAGCCCACTGCGAGATCTGCAAGAAGGGCTTCGAAGCGGATCCGCGCGTCTGCGTCGAGCTCGTCGGCATGTACGCGAGGTGCGGATTCCTCGGAGAAGCGCGAGACGTGCCGGTGTTGGATTGTCCATCCGGCACCGGAGGAGGAGCAATGGAAGAAGCCGCGGCGGCATGGACCGCGCTGATGACCGGGTACGTCGAGCACGGGCTCGCCCGGGAAGCGTTCTCCTGTTACGAGCGAATGAGGGCGATGGGCGTATCGCCGAACGCCGGCGCGTTCGTCTGCTTATCGAAGGCCTGCGGAGATGCGAGGGCGGCGGAACTCGGCAGGGAAGTGCACGCGGACATTGCCAGAGTCGGGCTCGACGACGCAGATCCCGCCGTCGGCAACGCGCTGGTGTCGATGTACATGAGATGCGGCATCGTCGGCGAAGCGCTCCACGTGTTCGGCAAGCTAGCCGAGCAAACCGCGGTATCGTGGACAGCGGTGCTAGCCGGCTACACGGAGCTCGGCCTCGACGCGGAGGCCCTGGCATGGCTCGAGCGGATGAAGCTCTGCGGAGCTCCCGGAGACCGAGTCGCGCTCCTCTGCGGCTTGCGGGCGTGCGCGAATGCCAACGCGTTTGATCCTGGCCTCGCTTTGCACGCTCAGGCTGCGAAAGAGGGTTTCGAGAGCCACCCGACGGTGCGCGAAGCCGCCGTAGAGATGTACGCAAAGTGGGGCTGGTTCGCCGAGGCGCTCGGTGCGTTCGGCAGGATCGCAACAGAAGCCCGAAGGGACGCTCGGGCGGCGCTCATCGCCGGGTACGTGGAGCACGGAGCTCACGAGGAGGCGCTCGAATGCTTCGACGAGATGATGATGCGCGAAGAAGAAGGAAGCGTGCCCACCATCGCTTGCCTCCTCTGCGCCGTGAAGGCCTGCGGTGCAGTCGGCGCTCTGCAGAAGCTCTTCGAGATTCACACGAGGATCGTCGAGCGCGGGCTCGACGATGATGATGATGCTCGCGGGCGCCGCGCCGTCGCGATCCGCCTGGTGGAGTGCTACGCAAAGTGCGGGGCGTTGGCGGAAGGATCGCAGGCGTTCGAGACGTGTTGCGACAGGAGGGATTCGGCGCCGTGGAACGCGTTGATCCGGGCGTATGCTTGCCAGGGGGACTCGAGGGCGGTCTTCTCGCTGCTCCAGAGGATGGAAGGCGACGATGAAGAGGAGAGCGCGAGAGCCGATGGCATCGCGCTCCTCGGCGTGATCAGCGCCTGCAGCCACGACGGCAGAGTCGGGCAAGGCCTGCAAGCTTTCTGCTACATGGTTCTGGGACTCGTCGTCGTCGACCCGAGCATCGATCACTACACTGGCGCGATCGATCTCTTGGGCCGCGCCGGCCGCCTGCACGAGGCGCTCGCAGTGGCCCAAGCGACGACGACGACGACGCCCTGCGAACCTCCTGACGCCGCCGTGCTCAACACGATTGCCGCCGCTTGCTTGAACTGGGGCGATTACGATGGGAGCTTCCTCGACTGGGTCTCCACGAACGCAAAGCTGTGTTTGCCTGAAGCCGCCGCCGGCAACTGTCAGTAGCAGTGGTCCGAGTATCTGGTAAACTTTCCTTTGTTGTTTTTTTGTTGTTGTTGCTGTTGTTGTTGTTGCATCTCGAATCATCTGGGTCGAAATCCTTTTAGTTAATCTTCATGTACACGGAGCATGTTGCAGTGTAAGCTGTCGTCGACAGGTTTCGGCTATGCCTCTGCTCCGCTTTTAACCGATCATCGAGATCTCAAGCCTGCACCGTGCCCCGTTCTTAACCAGTTACGACTTTGAATCGGTTTAGGCTCAACTTTGTATCTAGATTATTATTATTTTTACTTGCTCGGCTCAAGCGGCTCAACGGCTGGCTCTTAAAGTTGGCTAAACCGAGTCGCCAGAAGCTCAAAGCCGAGCCGAGCCAAATAGAAACCGACTAATGCATCTCAAGCTTGAGCTGAGTCTAGCCAAGTCGCAATGCCACTAAGCTGATTAATCTCGGTTAAACGGCTCCGTTTGGGTTCAAGCTAAGTAACAAGCGAGCCTAATTTTCGAGCTACATTGATTGCTTGTCTAGTGCTACGAGTTCTTGCCGAATTAGCCTTGGATTTGTTGGAAATCATGTATGTCTAGTCGGGGACAATTGTTTGGCAAAATTGAGTACATACAAACACCAAACGCAAGGCACCGAAGACGAGAGATGGGACAGGGGAACTGTAGTACGTAGAGGTCTCAAAGTCTCTGTGAGATGGATGGACTGGGAAATGGCGAGTAAGAAGGAATCGTGCCACAAATGAAGACGTTGCTAGTTTCGGATGTGCTCTAGTCAACAGAGATCCGAAAGCGAGCGAGAGCCGATTGGATGGCAGATTCACGGTTCGTGGGTTGCGGCATTGCTCCAGAGAATCACTATCCTTGAACCACAAATTGCTTTTGGGAACGTTTCCGAAAATTGGCCCTTGCCACGAGCAAACAGAAGTCAGTAGCAAGCAGTTCAGATGCAGTTCCCAGGGCGGAAGCGAAATCGAGATCTTGAGTGAGAACAAACCGAATGTTGGCTTAGGATTTAGGGTTGGCACTTCTCCGGAATCAGATCACTAAATCCTAAACCCTAAGCCTTGACTAAACCCTAAACCCTAAGCCCTGACTAAACCTTAAAACCCTAAACCCTAAGTCCTAACTAAACCCTAAAACTTGGATGGAATGGTTATGAAAAATCCTTGTTTTTTTTTTCAACTCTTTTCTTTGTGACATCTTTCAGTCTCAAGAAATTCTTCTTCAACAACAAGATCACAAAGAAGAAGAAGAAAGAAGAAGAAGAAAGAAAGAAAGAAGAAGAAGAAGACCATGGCTATGCAGATCATCCTTGTGCTTTCTGCGCTGGTTCTGGTTGCTCTGGCCCTTCCTTCTCCCTGCTCCTGTAGGAAACACTCTGTTTTGCGTGACGGCCAGGAAGTGATCGACCTCGGCAGTGAGCAGAGCCTCCATCACGAGGTCATTTGGGCTGTCCAGATGTCCGATCTTCACATAAGCTCCTACTACACGGATCGATCTCTCTCGTTGCAAAAGCTTATGGGTCCTCTTCTCAAGCTGATCAGCCCTTCCCTCGTCCTTATCACAGGAGACCTTACAGGTTTTGTTACTCTTTTAATTCATGCATATTTCATTTTTGCTAGTAGTTACGACAGAGATATGGCCATTGGCTTGTGGAATGCCATTTTGGTCAGCTGGCCCTAACACGAACGTACACACACACACATATATGTACATACTCGCCTGCTTGCATAAGTATGTATATATGTAGCCTGCATATATACATACATACATGCACGTGTAGGTACGTATGTGTGGATATATGTGGATGATTATGTCTGTAGATAATCATGTGTGTGTATGTATATATGCGTCAATTTATAATCTTGTTGTGATCAAGGCCAGTAATATGCTCATGGACCACTTTTTCAGAGACGCAATTTGGAATGAGCTATTTCTTTGACCACGTTGTATTTTGTATAATGCATAGACGCTCAATACCCAAATTTGAATTCGTTGTTTCCATCTCCCCCTGCCTATTGTAACAAGGCCGTGGATCATTCTTGAAGGTGCAAATGGATGTACAAGCCTTATAGCCCCAAAAAAAGAAAATTTCGGATACTGTTTAGATAGTGGGAACCTCTGGATTTCTAGATGCAGAAATCACTTGTTTTCTGGCATAAGTGTTTAGGGATGGCTTAAGATCAAGTGTGGAAAAACCACAGATGCAAAAAGCAAGGACCGGAGAAGCAGGAGACAAGATGAAGTGGAGTGGGTCGAATACAGGAAAACAATGCATAAAGTGATGGAGGAAAGTGGACTTCCACCATACCTATTCTATGATCTACGCGGTAATCATGACAAATTCGGGGTACCGATGGTTGGGAGCACTTTGGATTACTTTTCCAAGTATAGCATCAGCTCGTTAAGAAACAGAAGTAATGCCATCCAAAGTGTTACTTTGATGGTAAATCTCTACATTCGTATCATTCCTCTCAAGTATCTCTACAGAACTGAATCTCATTGTCGGCTAAGAGTTTCCTATGGCTTCTTAAACTTAAAGAGATGTATGCGGACCTCTTTTTTATCTCTTTGTAGTGCATTATTACTGTTGTTGACGTGCAGTTAATCATTGAGTATTGCCTGATTTTTTTTTAGAATGGAGACTGGAAGTACTTGTTTCTGGGAGTCGATACTTCCATGGATGTTGGATTAAGAGGGCCTTCCCATTTGTTCGGCCATCCAACCGATGAACTCCTCACAAAGATAGATTCAGAGTTGGGCCAATGGGATAGCCATATCCCTGGAAAAGTTAGAAAGATTGTGTTCGGACACTATCCACTTTCGTTCACTACAAGTACTCAGGGAAAAAGGAGATTGGAACCACTGTTTGCAAAACACTCTATCTCAGCATATTTATGTGGTCATTTGCACACTATTTTTGGGCAGAATATCGTGAAGCATCATTTTTATCCACGTTCACAGTCAAAGTCACGCGATGAAGAATTCTGGGAATGGGAAATGGGAGATTGGAGAACGTCCAGAATGATACGTATAGTTGCAATTGATGAGGGACACACATCATATTCAGATTTTGATTTGTCCAACATCAATGGGTCTCATGATAATGGCATACATTGGCTTCCAACACTTGTGATTCCGACCTATCCTCTTGATTCACAGAAGATGAATCGCTTGAAGCCGTCTAACTCGTCCTCAAAACAAGATTTTTTTCGGGCTTTAGTCCTTTCTGGGCAGTCCTTGATTACAGTTACTGCCAGAATTTTTGATACATCGAATGGTGAAATGGAACTTCTGGAAGAGCTAGACATGCATATGTTATCTAAGTCTGGTGAAACTGCCTATATTTATGCTTCTGAGTGGGATGGTGGCAAGTACACTGATCCATCTGGAACACGATATGCATATCTCATTTCAGTTGTGGATTCATTAGGGATACATACTAATAGCAGCCTGAGGCCATTCTCTGTCGATCACAGATTTGGCGGTTTGAAGAAGACATGGAAAGAGTTCATTGTAATGGATATCGTGTTCGAGCATGCATATATTTTCCTCCTATGGTTGGCCTTCACCATCCTTTTGGTATTTTTTATCTTACCAAAGGCAATGTATCATGTTTTGAGAACTAATGGAAGCTATGATGGATGGGTGTATACTCTATTTCGAGGGCGGCTATGCAGTCTTAACGCGATTGAATTATTCATATGGTTTTTCTTACAAGGATGTGCTAACAATGCAGTGTGGTGCATTCAACTAATAGCGGTAATATGGATATTCTTTTTCCCTTGGTTTTGGGGTGAAGTTCTTCCAGAAGGATATCCAATTGGATCTATGTCTATATGGGGTTGGAATGTGCCTTTGGACAGACATTCCGCTCCTCGATCTGGTCTTGGTTGGCCAGATGTTATGGTAGTAGTTCTCCCATACCTCTTCTTTGTGATTCTCCCTTTATATGCTCTCATCTTTGCGTTATCAGCCGAAGCTGCAGTTCGCAAGTTTTATCGGAGGGATGCACATGCATATAAGAAAAGAGGAAAAGAAGAAGACGAGGATGGACAGTGGAATCTCGCATTACCCGATAATGATGCCTTTGGAGGTGACAGAAAGTCAACCATTGGTGGCTCAAGCAAAGTTGGATTAAAGAATGACCGGAAAAGCGTGGGCAGCAAATGCATCCGCATGGTTTTATTGGGGTTATGTGCGGTTACTGCATTTATACACTTCGAGGTAAAATGATTTCTGCTGCCTCTACTCGGTTTTTTCCTTTTCTTTTCAAATAGAGATTTGCTTTGCCAATTTCTTCTTCTACTTCTTCTTCTTCTGCACAAGCTCATTATTTGTTCTCGAAGGAAAATATAATATTGAATGTGCTTAACCTCTTTGTGTGCTTTTTTAGCAAGTTCGAGCACTCGCAGGTGCACATGGTGTGCTGATCATTTTGGCATCGCCAGGTTTCGCATGGCTTGCTCCTGTCTTGATGACCACTGCGATTCTCCAATATTCAAGCTGTAGAAAGGAGACTTGAAGTTGTTGTATGACATGGTCATCCAGTGAGTGACCTTTGGCATCAAGACACTTGGATTAGTATGGTGGAAGCCATCGGCATTTATATGCACGCAAGATGTGTGCCATCGTAATTCATCGATTCAATGGTAGATCTGATATTCTTCATGGACCAATTCCAAAACTTATTTTTCAGAGTGGAGCAATTTCACAATTTGCAACCAAGTGATTTCTTTAACCCGTTCCTCATTTTCACTATCAAATTTGCCTATGTATTACGTGATAGCGAAACAGAAGAATCGGGTGCAAAAACCTCGCAATGTTTATATGCTGGGATGCAACCATACAATATTTTTTACATTTATTTTGGCTTTTAAGCATCTCTGATGTGATGTGTTTTTTGCTGGAGCGGCGAGTGAGAATTATAAGATAAATCAGAAAAGGGCATAAGTGTTAATGTGATGTTGATAATGGTGTTGCCGTCTTGATGGCGAGAAAATCTTGCTGGAACGGTTTGCTTCTAACCGAATTGACACTGTTTATGCTCTCAAAAATGGGCCACCAGAAAGCAAACTCTGGCTTCTACGGACGGGTTGTTTTCCAGTGTTTACATTAATTAGATGTCAACTGAACTCACCAGTTATGAACTAACTGGTGAGATGCCATTTTATCATTCGCGATTAAGCAAAGCTTGTGTCTTGTAACCAGCTCAAATCCAGCTGTTGAGAGGAAGTTCTTCCTAACAAGCTGAGACAAATAGAATATGGAATATGGAATATACGCGAAAAACCCTCCGATTTCCATCGCTTTCCTTTCCCAAAGCTTTGTTCCGTAGAGTCCGCCAAAGCCCTAAACCCTTGATTCTGAAACCCTAAAAACCAATCATGGTTTAATTCATTTAAAATTACCAGAAAACGTCTGTCGAAATTATAAATTACATTTTTAACATCTACTAGAATAAAGAACTACAGATTAATGCCTACTCTTATCTTCCACTTAAAATTGACACCCAATTAATCTTGCTGGTATGACGTTACTCAATTTTTTATTCCTGATCGTGTCCCACCGGCTGATCCCAATCGATTTCCTCACTATGTTCGGTTAACAAATTTTAGTGATTTTGGAATCTAATTTATAGTCGAACGTGTTAATCTGCTGCTAATCGAGCAACTGAGCGTTAAATCAATTGATTAGTTTCTAAAATTGCCAGCTTCCGTCGATTGAATACAGGAAGGCAAACGGCGAGGATCGATTAAAATCAACCGGGAATGCAATCAATCAATTAACATTTTCTACTAACGGGATCGAAAATCGATAGCGGGAAGCGATCTCGATTGAAATCGATCAACGTTATTCCAATCGATTAACGTTATGATTCTGACGGAATGAAATTGAATTGGGTATCGATTATTTAGCAGGCGTTTAAAATGTTGATTTTACAATCTTGTTTTGTTTTTGTAGTATTTCTCAAATTGTTTTCTTCCTGTTTTTGTTCCCTGCGAAAAACCCTAATCCATCTCCATCTCCATCTCCATCTCCATCTCCATCGCTTTCCTTTCTCCGAGCTCCTCTTCTGCTTCCATGGCAGCTTCCATTGCAGCTTCCATTGCAGCTTCCAAGGCCTCCGCCATCCTCTCCGACCGCGCCCTTCCCTCCTTCAATGGCTGCAGGAACGGCGGCATCCATTCCTTCTCCGGTCCAAAACCCCTCGTCCGAGCCATGGCCTCCTCCCCTCCTCCCTCCCCATCCCGTACCTACAAGCTCACCATCCTTCCCGGCGACGGCATCGGTCCCGAAATCACCAAGGTCGCCATCGATGTTCTCCACCACGTCTCTTCACGTGAAGGTACAAGTGAGAAGAAGGGAAAGAAGAAGTAGAAGAAGAAGTAAGTGGAAACGAGAAGCCTTGCCTTGTTTCATTCTCTTCCTGACCAAAGCTTTGAACTTTGCTGTGGTTGATGCACGGAAGTGCTGTTGAATTCTACTTTTAAAGGATTTTAAGGCAACCTGAGCTGTGCTAATAGACGAAATTATTCGAGGTGGACTGGTTCGTTCTCCTAGTCCGTGACTCCAATTCATTTGTTGGCAATCATTTGTTTGGCCATGCCAAACCTAGTCGCTGTGTCAAAAACTACGCTTTTTGATATTCCTATTGGTAGGTAGTGCAATCTTGTTATAGGAGGTAGAATGTATTTGTGTAGCGCACATTTTTGCCATGGCATCTGAGTGGAAGATTCCAAAAAGAATATTCAGACAGTGAATCACTACTGGTTGAAATTGGATCTCTGGCTGAGACGGCAGAGAGCGCGTGAATGGAAAGGAACATTTTTTTGTTAGTACTCTGGGTGAAAGCCCGCAATGACCCATGCAACCTGATGAAGATTACGATTGCTGTTACTGTGCTAACTTGGTTGTTTTGTAGCAAGCGTGGAAACTGCAGGGCACACAGAATAGCAATGCCTATGTTCTCTGGCTGTCATAAACAGTGTGGCATCATTACGTTCAAGTTTGGTTCTTGATAATTGGAACTGCAGTTGTTCCCCTCAGGAAAATATCAATAGCTGCATAATATGTACATTTTCAGGAAGTTTCACCAGGAAACCAATTGGATTTTATTTTTATTGTCAGGAATTGAGTTCCAATTGCAAGAAAAACTTGTTGGTGGTGCTGCCATTGATGCTCTTGGGACTCCGCTTCCTGAAGACACGCTTGAGGCTTGCAAATCATCTGATGCAGTGCTTCTTGCTGCAATTGGAGGGTATATTTTCTTTAGCGTTTTTTATTGATTGACTGATTTAGCCTTTTCAGATGTGTTTCGCATAAAATTTGAAGGTTTTTTAGAGTTTGAAGGCATCTCAATATCAGGCTGAATCGTTGTATAGATACTACAAGCATAAATAGCATTAAACACTTCCATTTTGGTACATGTCCACTGAAAGTGTTGAAAGCATGCATCTGAATAATCAATTGGTGCTACTCTCTTGGGTAGGAAATTTACTCATGCTCGTTTTTCAGTTATAAATGGGATAAAAATGAACCACATTTGCGACCAGAGCGCGGTCTTCTTGGGCTCAGAGCTGGTTTGGGGGTATTTGCTAATTTGAGACCAGCTGTAGTTCTTCCACAGGTACACGATATACGCAACAGGGAAGAAATGTTTGAATATGAAAGTAAAGAAACATCTGTGCCATCAAATCTAACTTAGTAGTGGAAACTGCAAGCTTGTAGATGCCTCCACTCTGAAGAAAGAAGTCGCTGAGGGAGTAGACATAATGGTGGTACGAGAACTTACAGGAGGTAACAAACGGCAATATTTGAAGGAATATCGAATTCACCAGTATCCTCCTCATTTTGAATGGTCCAGGTATATACTTCGGAGAACCTAAGGGTTTTGGAACAAATAGCAATGGGGAACAGAAAGCCTTTAATACAGAAGTGTACTCTACCAGTGAGGTTTGTAGTGATTTTTGCAATTTAAGAATAGATCTCAAAAACCCTAGAACATACGATCTCAAAGATATGTAAACAAATTCCATAGTATTACTAAGTTACAACAGAAGTTAGCTCTTGTGCATAAAATGAACAGAATGTAGTAATTCAACCATGTTTGCACCAAGCGCTTTGAGATGTTTGTTTGTAGAATTTGATAATGCTGTCTTTGCAGTATGTAGACCAAGATAATGACAGATAACTAGGGATACAGTGTCATTCTTATCCTATATTTGATGTCAGATTGACCGCATAGCACGTGTGGCATTTGAGGTCGCAAGGAAAAGGAGAGGCAAGCTTTGCTCAGTTGATAAAGCGAATGTTCTTGAGGTTCTGTTTTGCTTTCTGATGTATCATATTTTTCTCTCATTTCATCTAATATTGAGCAAGTCTCTTGTTTATCTTTTATGTGACTTGCTCTTTTCTGTGCATACATGTGGCATGGATAAATTTATTATATGTTCTAATCTGTGGAGTTCTTATAGGCCTCACAACTGTGGCGTCAGACTGTCATTCAAGTTTCTAAAGATTATCTTGATGTTGAACTCTCACACATGTACGTCGATAATGCAGCGATGCAACTCATCCGAAACCCAAAGCAGGTAACTTCAAGCGTACATCATGTTTTGGATTTGCCAATATTTCGAAAGGTCTACTAGTTTCCAAAGTATGAACTAACTATTTCTCTCCTAGTTTGACACTATTGTCACCAATAATATATTTGGTGACATTCTTTCCGATGAAGCATCTATGTTGACTGGTAGCATTGGAATGCTTCCTTCTGCAAGTATAAGTGCTTCGGTAATCTATTTTTTAAACCGTTAGTTTCTCTTTCAGTTGACATACAAAGATTTGACATTGGCCATTGGAAAACCTGTTCGTATGCAGGGACCAGGGCTGTTTGAACCTATTCATGGTTCTGCTCCAGATATAGCTGGTCAAGTATGACGAGCTTTATTTCATGATATAGATTTTTCATATGTTTCCCATTTAGAACAATTTAATTTACCCTTTCCTTGAACTGCGTTTCTCTATTTTAGAATAAGGCAAATCCGCTTGCAATGATTCTAAGTGTAGCCATGCTTTTGAAGTATGGTCTTAAAGAAACGAAAGCTGCAGAACAAATTGAGAAAGCAGTATTAGACACCTTAGAAAAAGGTTTCCGCACAGGGGATATTATGTCTGCTGGGAAGGTAAGCTACAAAAGTATCATGGTTTTCAACTTCCATCAGACTCACCGGGTGATGTCTTCATGTTCTATAATAAGCATGCAATCTTTCTTGTTCCTGCAGACATGCCTGGGGTGTGCAGAGATGGGTCAACAAGTGTTAAATACACTAAAAGCAGAGCAATTGGTAGCAGCACTGTGCTAGTTTTCAGACAAAGATATGGTGGGCATAGTATGCAGAATAACCAACCTGTCAAATGTAACAGTTTGGATGCCATCTTAATTTTACTTTCTTAGGAGTTTATATTCATTCCCGTTTGTGCTTAAGCATTCAAGTCTCTCTCATAAGCAAGTCATGGGTTTTCACTATGTGTTGAGGGCTTAAGGGGAATGTACCGAATATTAAATTGCACTGTCGAAGGTTTTTGCCTTATTATGCTTTCACAATTAGATGCAAAAAATTTCAAAGCATGGTTGTATGGTCGTAGTGCGGTGCAGCAACAGGATTTTTGTTCACTCGTTGGGTTGAAACTAAGCATTTACCGTTGAGAGTAATCCATTTGCCAGATGATGGTAATAAATTTATCTTGTTTTCAGTCCAATTACAATGCCCATTTTTGTTTCTTTTCGATAATCAATCCAGAGCTATTGATGTGACGAGTGATTCCATTGTAATTGATCCCTACACGCAACAACCTCTTAGAAACATTTCTTGATGCGACAAATGATTCCATTGAACATTGCACTCACTCGATTCCATACGTAAATGAAGAGACGGAATTGTGTAAATTTACGGTCATTATTCACTGTCATGTAATCAAACAAATGTTGAGATGAGTTTCAAGTTGGACAGGAAACATGGGAAAGATCTGATGAGATCGGTTTTATTTGAGCTCAGAGCTGTGATAATATCAAAAACAATACGTAGAAGCTCGATGTACATGCCAAATACTTTCTCCAATGAATGATCAGCCTCTTCTTCCTCTGTAACAAGTGTTGGCTGTATGTATGAATGTATTGAATGGTGGTCGAATGTACTCGGTGGCCGTATATAAAGCACCGCATACAACAGTGTTTCATGTTGTAGAATACCATCCAAGAGCTGCTTCGCCCTCTGAAGAGCTGTTCCCACAACGTTCGACAGCGGCAATATCTTGCTGAACCCTCTTGTTCTTTCCGACGTAGTTGCGACAAAACCGTAATGAATCGGAAAAGGGCTTAGAACAAGGACTTTCCTCCTTCCATTGAATCAAGTGGATAAACTTCTCAGGAACAGGTACTCAAAATCTGTCTATCCTGATTTCTTTGCGCGGGGTGGAACCTTCAACAATGTCTTCAATCCATCATAGGTGGCAAATCCAATAGCTACCGAGGGCACCAACTGCACATGCATTCATGCAATCAATGATCTTAGATGTGGTTTTAAAACTCTAATGTGGTTTCTAGATGTTTCCTCATCGACAAGATTTAACGTGTTCTTTACCTTGATATAGTTTATGCTTAAGCCTGCAAACAGATGTCTCGGCCCATGGGTCTGGGCTATGGAAAGAAGTCCATTTATCGTGCCTTTGTAGATTTGCTTAGGAGATTCTATTGCTTGCACCTAACCAAAAACCATCGCTTAGTTATACAACACATTTTCAGGTGGTGTAATTATAAAAGTCATGAAATGATAATGCTGAAGAATTTACCTGCATCTGCCTCCTCACCACATCTAGAGGGTAAGTGAAGGTTTGTGCAACTATTCCTGCCGTTGCTCCGCAAGCAAGCTTTACAGAAATGGAACTCTGGTACTCTTGTGGTAGTGACTCTTTCAACCTTTCATAGATGTAGAATTTAAGCCCAGCATAAGGCAACATCCCATAAAGAGTAGGACCTGGTGACAAGTCACAAACAATGGGTCATTCAGAGCTACGCTTCACCACCGAAACTACTCATATTTAGGGCTAGTAAATAGAAAACAGAGCTAAACGCGCATACCGAGGCCACGATATAAACCCCTGACACCATTTGCCTTCACAACCTTGGAAAGGACATCACCTATGCCTCTGTAAGGGACAACAGAAGTCTTTGGATCCCTCACCTGGTTGATAATAAGAGACAAATCATATATAGAAATCAGGAAATAAAAGGATGCTCATTCTGTCAAATGATCGTACACAATACACTTCATCGGCAAAAAGAAATCCTATCTTCTTGTAAAGCAAGTGGGGAACAAAACACTCCGTTACAAAGAATATGAAACAAGCTTGGCAATACGAATCCGGGACACTGACAACAAACTTTGCAAATATGAGCTAGTAATGTTGAGAACAAACTTCGCGATATGATTTAGTGGTTAACATTGAGGACAAACTTCACTTTATCTGTAAACTGTAAAATGAATGCATCTTCACTCCATGAAACTATGTCAAGTTTAGTACGATTCATGTTCTTAGGACTGTTGTTCCTTCACCTCCAAACCTACGGACAACTTATCCAAAGGCGAAATACCATTACCTGGTATGCTAATGTTGTTCGAGCGAGATCCAGAGGGTAAGTACACAATACAGCCGTTCCACCAGCCAATGAGCCAGAAAGCAGATCTACGACAGGACCCAGCGCAGCTGAGGATGGATAGCAGTCTATGATCCATCGTCGATATTGTTCATATGTCATGAAATGCAGAGCTGCATACGGTACCACTCTAATCACGCTAGCCCCATTCCCTCTGCAATAAAAGAGAGCAAGTCCCAATGAAATGCCAATGGTGCCATAAGGATGTATGTACATAGTAGATACACAACAATGTTAAGGGAACTCAGCTATATTAACCTACTTTATTAATTTGTATTAGTCTAATAAAAAAGGTGTGGAAATTATTATAAAACTGAAGCAACTGCTAGAGAAAGGCATATCTAGATACCAAGAAGAGAATATCTCCAACATATAGGCATGGTGACACCAAAATCATAGTGTGATTGAAGGCTAAGACAGTTGGGCAGAGAGTATTGGAAGACAAAGGGAAAGTTCCGTGAAGAACTTTATATTGTACAGTATGCAGGGCATTTGAAAGACAATTATAATCTCCATACCAAATTTGTGCAATCTATGTGCAATACACCGGACTGTTCATACCAGGTCGACACGCAAGCAGGAAATATGTGTACTATGATATGTACCCTGACTACCAAAATGGTAGCTTTTGGGGAGAAAATGACCAGAATAGTCTAGAGGTCCAGAAGTTGAATAGCTATGGCATAAGGAGATGTTACTTCTGAAATGAGGGTTTAGGATGCAGCAAGATTCCACACAATTGAAGAAGGAATGAGTGAATAAATGTCCAACCAGTGATGAAGATGTAGCAAGCAAAACACCACAGGAAAAGCTATTTGCAGCAAGAAGAACAGAAACACCAAGGAGAATGCACTCTTACATATTGATAAAAGCAAAAATCCTTCCCCAATCAATCCTTTTTCTGAATTAACTTATTCTGCATTTCTCTTCTGCCCTTCTGTTCCAGAGTTTTCTATTGAACCAGAAAAATTACATCATTAATTTTTAGAGAGAGAAGCATGGCTTACTTGTAGAAACCCATCAATCCCTCTTTCCGGAAAATGAAGGAAATTGATTCCATGACTCCCAATGATCTGAATATTGCATATTGAGTCTGCAAAGCAATGATTTCAGTCAGTCAGACGTCTTCTGGCATTACATTTGAAGTTGCTCACAATTGATTCTGAGTTAAAGCTGGACATGAGATTATGATAATCTAACGATATCAGATTTCTGAGGAGAAATCATGGTCGTCTAACAGTAATCGACCAAAAAACACTTCCATTACATCAGAAACTGTTAACAAAGATGGATGAACAATGATCAAATATTCAGTATGTTTCGTGGTGATGCCATTCGAACCAGCCCACGAAATGATTCCGAGTCAAGTTGGATATGAAATCATGGCCATCAAACAGCAAAATCCCCATACACAGATTTTGCCACTTGATGCTTGGAACTACAACCAGATGCTGTCAAAGCACAAAACGGAACGAATTCCACTACACCATCACACATGAACACAGAACCCAGCATCGGCACACCAGAATGGTGACCCAGGGACTGTTACTGTTACGTATAACATATGGATAGAGTGCACTCACCTGCATCAACACCATGACACAGCCCGCATATGCACATGGAAGATGATTCTACATCATTGTGGGCAAAACATGACTAAAAAGCTTTGCCCCCAAATTGAAAACTGCATCCTACTGATGTAGAAGAGCGGAAAAACAAAGCTTTACTTTTGCATATTCACAAACTTCTGGCAGCATATCGCCAGATCACACAGGCCAGTCGTGTAGCAGTAGAGAGAGAGAGAGAGAGAGAGAGAGAGAGAGAGAGAGAGAGAACCTGATAGAGTATCTTCGTGCGCTCCAGAGGGGCCACCACTGTCTTTGCGAACCCTCCTGCTGCCCCTCCAGCAATAAGCTCCTTTGCATAGGTGGGTATGGCGTCGATGAAGCTCCCGACCTCAGCGCTGCTTGCCATAGCTTGAGAAGCCATTGGTAAGGAACAGCACAAGAAATCGCTATTTACACGCGGAAGAAAGAGCTATGGTGGATCAAGAAGGTTGATCTTTCCGAGGCACTCTTGTGTGTGGTGAATCGAATCGAATCGAATCGAATCGAATCGATCGGTCTCACCACAATCCAAACTGGAATAGAATCAAGACTGCGAACTTAGGATTATGCTACAAGCTGATGGATTCGGGAACATATGAATTCTACGGACGCTCTAGTCAAGGAGAACAACGAGTTCTGGTCTTTGAATCCCTGAGGGAGGGAGGAGGTGGGCGGGGGGGGGGGAGAGTTCCGGAGCTTCTTATCTCCTGTGTTCTCTGAATCAGGCCGATTTCTGTTAGAGAAGATGAAGTGTGTCTGCAGTCATAAGCTTTGGGCAAGGTCGAGAGAGAGGGAGAGAGAGAGAGAGAGATTCGGGACCTTTGGCCTCCTCGAATGGCTAGTTAAGAATCGATTACAGGCAGGGCGAGAGAGAGCAGGTGCGGGAACAAACAGGGATATGAAGGTTGCAGGAAGCCGTGAAACCCTAAAAACCTGATGTTCACAGCATCGACAAGAAGACGACGTTTAGGGTTAGGCAGAGAGAGAGAGACAGAGACGGAGCAGAAGACGATGCAGAAGGAAGAAGAAGGAAGGAAGAAGGAAGAAGGGAAGAAGAGAAGAAGAGTCGAAGCTTCTCTTGACCCTTGCCAAGCGCGTTTGACCGGGTCAACTCCTTGACTTTTTTGCCTCAGCCTCCGTTGACCTTGACCGGACGGGGCCGCGTTGACTTCTCCCGGCCCCTTGACCTTGCCATGCATGGCATCCGTTCGCTCGTTCCTTCATCCGTTCGTTCGTTCATTCCTTGAAGTTGTGCTGAGGGCCGAATTCTGCGTGTTTCTAACGTGTTTCAATGCCGAGATTTTATAAATCGTTAGACGGCGTAATTCTCACGTGCTGGATGCGTTAAAAATACGGGCTAGATACGCTAAACAACCACCTGGAATAGCAATCCCAATATGGACTGATATTGTACATACTCTGAAAGGACGGTATGGAATTATGAA
>JBBBWG010002338.1:5116-21983 GCA_037176905.1 Azolla pinnata
AATAATAATAATAATAATAATAATAATAATACATATAACAAGAATAGTAGTAGTAATAGTAATCATAATAATAATTATTATTGTAATAGTAGTAATAGTAATAATGCCAGAAAAATCCTAATACTATTAAAAATTGCCTACTAAAATAAAAAATTACAAATTAATGTCGGCTCTCATCTTTTGCTAAAAATTAACACCCAATTCACTCTATTAGTTAACATTTAACCGAGCTTATTCCCGATCGATTCTCTTACTACGTTCGATTAACGATGTTTCGTAATTCTAGGATCCGATCAATTGATTAACACATCAATCGATCGATCGATTTGATGTTTAACTGAGCGCACAATTGATTGATCCGGTGTTTCATCGATAAATTAGTAGGCGTTAAAATGTAAATTTATAATGCTGTTGGGCGTTTTGGTTCTGTAAAAATTTCCCCCCCATTTTATTTATTATTAATTTTCTTTTTTGTTTTCTTTTTAAAAAAAGAAAGGATGCAAATTTGTTTTTCCCGCCCAAAAAAGACGGCCAAGAAACAGAAGAAGGAGAAAAGAAAAAAGAGAAAAAAAAACGGGGAAAAAGAATAAAAAGGGAAAATTACCAAAACAAAAACGCCGAACAAATTTGTAAATTACATTTTTAACGCCCACCAAAACTGGAAATTACGCCTAGTTTTAAAAATTAATGTGCAACTAATTGATTAACGCCAATTTCGTTAATTGTGAGTTCCGTTAACATCAACCGAACCGATTGATTAGCGCTCGATTACTTGATTAGCACCAGATCGACGCGTCAATCCATTAATTAGATTCTGAGATTACTTGACCTTTAAAGGCTAAGCGAATATTGGAAGGGAATCGATCGAGATCAACTGGTGGGAAGCAATTAGGAACAGAATCATACTGGCGGGATTAATTAGGTGTTAATTTTTAGTGGGAAGCTAAGATTAGGCGTTAATTTGTAATTTATGATTTCAGTAGGCGTTAAAATGTATATATTATAATTTTGTTAGGCATTGTTTTTGGTAATTCCCTGCTAGTTGATCCCGATCGAAATTCCCTTCTTTCGAAAACAAGGTTCGCCTACTTAACAAGGAGCGAGCAGTTTCCGGATCTGATGAACGGAATCGACGCATTTGATTTTTCGGGGTGTAAATCAGGCGATCGAGCGTTTAAGCAACTGGGGCAGTTAATGGAGCTCAACAAATGAACGGATTTGGCGTTAATCGATCGATCGATCAATTGTTTCATTGATTGATCGATCGAGCAAACAGTCAATCAATCAAATGAATGAATTTTACGTGTTAATTTGAACGGGTTTGGCGTTAATCGATCGATCGATCAAACAATCCATCAATCAAATGAATGAATTTTACGTGCTAATTTGAACGGATTTGGCGTTAATCGATCGATCAAACAATCAATCAATCAAATGAATGAAATTTACGTGCTAATTTTCCAGAGCTTACTATAGGCGTTAAAAATGTAAATTTGTGAATTTTGGTGGGCCTTTTTTTTATAAATTTTTGGTGGGTAATTTTCCGGAAAAAGAACAAAATAAAAAAAGGGGAAAAAAAGAAAAGAGAAAAAAAAAACGAAGAAGAAGAAAGAAGAAGAAAGAAGAAGAAGAAAGAAAGAAGAAGAAGGAAAGAAAGAAGAAGAAGAAGAAGAAGAAGAAGAAGAAGAAGAGAAAACAGAGCTTTTCTCTGTTCTTTCTTTCTTCTTCTGTTGCTAAGCTCGCCATCGCCGCTGCCTTCTGCGTCGTCGTCTCCGTCGCCTTCTGTTCGCTGCTGCTCTCTTTGATTCCAGATCTGCGCACCGGATCTGCGAACCCAGGAGAAAATCGCAAGCGGAAAAACCCCCCAGCGCGCAGAGCACAGCCCGAAACCCTAATAATCGTGCAGGAAACCCTAACCCTAACCCTAACCCTAACCCTAACCCTAATTCGCCCGCCCTTCCCTCTCTGACAGCCAGCCCCGAGCGCCTCCCGGATTCGTTGCACGGACTGTGCAGATCCCATCCCCATCGGGAGGAAGGAGAAACCCTAACCAAAAGCAAACCCTAAAAGCTTCCCTCGCCCCTTTCTCCTGTTCCCACCAGCGGCATACAGGAGAAGGAAGGAAGGAGGACCTTCGAGATCTGGCCATGGCCATGGCCGCCTCCAGATCTGCGCGCTCCCGGACGGCCCCTGCGTGCTCTTGAATTCTTCTTCTTCTTCTTCTGCTCATGGCGATCCTCCTTCGCATCCTGTGAGGGCGATGTCGGATCTGCTCCAGCGCAGCAGCCTGTCCCAGGAAGAGGAACCCATGTGTAAGACGCACCCTAACCCTAACCCTAACCCTAACCCTAACCCTACTTTCCACGCCAAGGCCAAATCCGGCCTTCATCGCAAGCCCAAGGCCAGACCGCACTTTGACGCAAGCTCGAGCCCGAACCCTAACCCTAACCCTAACCCTAACCCTAACCCTAACAGCAAGTCGAGCCCGAGCCCTAACCCTAACGATAAGTCGAGCCCTAACCCTAACCCTAATGATAAGTCGAGCCCTAACCCTAACCCTAATGATAAGTCGAGCCCTAACCCTAACCCAAACGGAAGCCCTGTCCCTGACCCTAACCCTAACCCTAACCCTAACCCTAACCCTAACGGTATCTCAGGCCCTCACTTCAGCCCCAGCCGTAACCCTAACCCTAACCCTAATGGTAACTCAAGCCCTATCCCCAGCCCCAGCCCTGACCCTGGCCTCCCGTCTTCCTGTACCCCTAACCCTAACCCTAACCCTAACCCTAACCCTAGCTCCAGCCCGCAATTCAACCCGTGGGGGACGTGGGAAGAGCTCATTCTTGCAAGCGCGGTGAAGAAGCACGGGCCCGACAACTGGCCTTTGATCTCGGCAGAGCTCCAGACCCGTGCCAAAGCAAGCTGCTTCTTGTTCACGCCCGAGGTAAGCTTCCATGGAAGCTGCTCCTTCCATTCCTCAATCTCTCTGTATCGCTATATTTCTCTCGTTCCATGGCTCTGATTTTAGGGCCAAAACAAGAAGAAGAAGAAGAAGAAGACAGGATCTCTGAAAATCACGGAAGCAAAAAACCTGTGCTGGTGTTTTTGTGTTTTTTCTGTTCCTGTGCTTCTTCTTGCTTTCCTTTGTCTTTCTTTCTTCTCCTTTATGTTTACCTCTTCCGCCCTTCTCAGGCATGTAGAGCAGAGTATCAAGCTATCAAGCTTCGCTTTGGGTCTGATGAGGAGGGGAGGTATACACAATCCATGCCTGCATGCATGCTTGCTTGCTTGCAAATCCATGCATACCTCTGCATTCCTTCATTCATTCCTTCATTCATTCATTCATTCATGTGCTTGCAAATCCATGCATATACCTCTGCATTCCATTCATCTGCATACCTGCAAGAAATCCATCCATTTGCATACCTGCACATGCACAAATCTGCGCTACTTCTGCTGCATGTGTTCAATCAATCCATCAATCCATCAATCAATCCATCTCTCATGATCTTCATGAGTTTTTTCTTTTCTTTTCTCTTCTTCTTTCTTTGTTTCTTCCGGTGGACCTTATCGGTGCTCCATAGCTAACACAGGTGCAAACGTTTTCTTGTCGGGGGGATTTCTATGCAGGGAGGGCTGTGCTCTCTCCGAACCGCCGTTGTTCGAGGAGCTGAGGAAGCTCCGAGTTGCGCAGCTCCGCCGGGAGCTCGAGCAGTTCGACAGCTCTATCGGGTAAGCATCGCTTTCGTCACTGCAGCAAAAACCAGGCTCCTGATCTGGCATGCTTGAATCAGAATGGATCTCCTCAGGAAGCATGTGTTGTATTTCTTTGTTTTGCATGGATGTGTGTTTATCCTGTCAAAATGGTTTTTTCTCGGATGCTCTCTGTCGATCCCGATCCTTCTCATCGTCGATGATCATGTTTCCAGCTCGTTGGAGGTGAAGATCCAGAGATTGGAGCTCGAGAAAGAGAGGGGGGGGGAGCATACCGAGCAAACCGACGATGGTGCAATCGGTGGGTCAACAGCTCTCTTGGACCGTCTGAAGGCTTCGAATCCCTCCGGAGAGGAAGCAAATGCAATTCCGTCAGTGCTCAGCTTCAAAGATCGAATATCGAGCCTCGAAGCTTCTCCACGACGTGATGTTCATCATCTGCAATTTGTTGCTGCTGCTGCTGCTGCTGCTGCTGCTGCTGGTGGTGGTGGTGGTGATGGTGATGGAGATGGTGATAGTGATGGTCATGGTCTTTGTTCTTTGCAGCAGCATGAGGATAGGGCACAACCTGACAACCATCAGAATGGCTGCCACTCCGATAGCGAGGCTGCAGTCGAAGTTGTGGTATCGCCTAATAGCTGTTCAGGTGATGGTGGGAACGAACTGTCGGAGGCACCTCATGCTCATCTGCATCCAAGAGATTCGTCGAATGACATGGAAGTAGATGGGATCATCAGGGTCGAGGTTAATGGTTCGAAGAGAGCTGATCCAGCATTGGAGAGGGATGATGAAGCCAAAGGAGAAAGGAAGTATGCTGGGAAGGATCGTATGCTGAAGAGTGGACAGCAAGAAGGGGAGAGTGGTGCGGTATCATCGAAGGGATATCATCGAAGTCAGAAGGGGGCATCAAACCTCCCATCAGGAGGTGTAATGGGATCTGTGGAAGATGAACAAGAGGAAGACGATGCTCTTGGCAGTAGATCGAATGGTTCGGAGAGCTTGTGCTCTTCCAGGATAAAGTCATCACCCTCGTCGTCGCCCTTGAAGAGGCGAGGAGGTGCAGAAGGTTTTGGAGGCAGTAAAGCCAGTAACGATGCTAGGATAGAGCGCGATCAAGATGACGGCGACGACAAAAGATTGGTTTACAGAGTTTCCAGCAAGATGAATCCCGAAGCCAAGAGGAGCCGTCTGCTCGAATCAGGCGATAGCACGGAGGTCAAGAGGAAGGAAGCTTCGGGTCCTCTCGACGGTGTTTGCATGGCTGGTAGAGTGAAGACAGAGATGCTCACCTTAGAAGACACTGTAGCTAAAAGCGGCGCTGCCGAGGGCTCGATCCCCTCTGCTAAGCCCAGCACGATGTCCGCGAGTCCTGTGAAAGCGGAAGAGAAGAAATACAGCACGAGCTCCAGCGATAACTCACATCTACGAGAGGTGTGGGGAGAATCAGCCGAAGTAGAGGACAAGAGATTGACCTCTGCGGGCATGAAAGGAAGGCTCTACGGGCGGAAGCGGAAGTTTGCGGGCAACATCGAGGTAGAGAAGAACGCGGCGAGCCCATCGGCGCATCCGGAATCCTCGGGCAAGACCGATTCTACGGCGAATTCGGGCCACGAAGCGGCGAGCGAAAGCCAGAGTGCTCCGCTGGGATCGAAGGAGGGCCCCGATGTCGAACGGCTTTCGGGAGACAGTCGAGCCGAGAAGAGCGAGATGGGCTCTTACATCGATGGCAACGAGGACATCTCCCCGATGAGCCGAAGGAATAGAAGGGAGCCCAAAGTGCCCGGAAAGCTCATCCCGCTCTTAGACTGCCTACGCACGGTTTGTGCCCACAAATATGCGCCAGTATTCAAGCACAACCATGAGCACCAGGTAAAAAACAAACAAAAAAGAGAAATGTGCTGTGTATATATAGATGGAGTTTCTCCTGGGCTAAAGAAGTGTATGACGCATTTTGATTGAAAGGAATGTAGAGTATATATATATACAGAGAGAGAGAGAGTTTCCCAGGGCTAAAAGAAAAGAGGTCTCTCTCTCTCTCTTTCTCTCTTTCATCCGGATGTGCAGGATAGTCGGAGGTATAACCTCGTGGTTCGGATGCCGATAGATCTGAGCATCATCCGCGCGAAGCTGGAAGACGGGCATTACTCGGGGAGCTTGCCCTTCTTTCGAGACTTGCTCTTGATGGTTAATAACGCGTTGGTGTATTACGGGCGGGGATCCGCGGAGTCGGTGGCAGCCTCGGGGTTGCGCAGCTGCATCGTGAACGAGATGAGGGTGGTCTTTGAGAAAGAAGCTCTCGTGAAGCAAGAGGGGCCCTCGTTCCGGAAGAGGGAAGCAGGCCGAGCTTCCAGCGCTCGAGGGAGGGCCAAAGCTCCCAGAGCATCTCCGATGCAGGTGGAAAGATCGAAAGACCTCCATGCCGCGGATGCATGTGCTCGCCAGAATCTTCCCACCCTGTCTTCCGACGAGAGAGTTTCCGCAAGCAATACTAAGCCTAGTGCGGAGAAGGCAGGAGCCGCTATCGCATCGAACAGCGCCGCTGATCCTAAGAGAGCCTCGGACAGTAAGATTGCTTCCAAAGCGCTCGAAAGGAGCTCTCCCCGAGACCCATCGCCCTCTGGTCGAGGCAAGGGTAGCGCTTCTGCACTTAGGGGGGAGAATGGCAAGGATAACAAAGAGAAAGCGGTGGAGAGCAGTCCGCTGAGCAAGCATAACGGCGATGGAGGAGGAGTGAGCAGCTCTAAGATGGATGTGGAGAAAGCCGTCGAGAGCAGCTTGTTGAGCAAGCATGATGAGCCTCCTGTCAATGGCGCCGGCAAAGCAAGTGCTTCGAAGACCGTTTCCACTGCTGTCTCAGACATCGCCGGAGGAGAAGGTAACGGTAATGCGAAGATGAAAGGCGCGAAACCGAAGAGAGGAGTCGGGCGGCCGCCTGGCCGGCCTCCGAAACACGCACAAAAGAGATCTTTGCAGAAGGAAATGTCCGTGAATCATCAGCCACGCAAGCGCGGCAGAAAGGCAAGGTAAAGAAGAAGAGCAAGCAGAAAAGAAACACTGAGATGAGAGGGATGGCGCGATGCTTGCTCGACAACGATCTGCAAGAGAGACTGAAAAAAAGAGAAAACAAACCGCCTGACGAAGGTTTTTTTTTTTGGCCACTTTCAAGGCCAGATCAAGCTGACCCAAGCTCTCTGCTAGTCTGTTTGTTCCTCGGGAGGCAAGTGTTGTGGGAGGTGGCATATGACAGAGCAAAGAGAAATTGGGAAAGGATTCTTCTCTACAAAGGTTGTTAATGGCAATGATTTTGTCAACTTCCCCCCTCCTTTGCAAAAAAAACCTTCTGGGCAGTTTTGAAAGGCGAGGGTCTCCAAAGGATGTGTAGATAGAGAGACGCTGCGGTATAGAATGAATGCTATGCTAGGTTGCAAGCCTTCATTATATCATGTTGACGACGATGATGGCCGCATGGTTCTTATTTTGAAGACCATTGTTTATGGCTTGATCCATTTGCTGTATAGACTTTGGATTGAAAGCTTGGGAGTAAGAACAAGATAATGTCTCGAGCGTGCATCCGATGCCCCAACTCCCCCCTTTTTCCCATTTCCTTCAGCCTTTGTAATAGATGTGGAATGTGGATTTCGATTGTAAGAAACTCAGCTCCCATGTATCTCAGTTCTGGTACCATGCTGCACATGCTTGTGGATGATGCTAGCAAAGATGATGATGATGGTGATGATGCCATGGGTTTCGTCTCTTCAGAGGAGGAACATATGAAAAAGCTGCTTGATTATCATGTGTGCATGTTGGAATGCAGCTGTGCTTTTCCTCTTGTGGGTTCTCTGTTGCGATCTTTACTCGGCATCACAGAGTGGATGCAGTCATTGCATTATGTTTGCAGTATAGAAGTCATTTTTTAAGATGCTTGCTGGAGGTTTTGAACAACTCTGGTTTTCAAGCTAGTTAGTTAATAGCGGTTGGAACTCTTCGTGCATGTGCTGGTTCAATGTATATGTCTCGGGATTTGAGATCTCATGAGAGATGGAAAGGTCTGTTACAGAATCAGAGTAGTAGACCAAGTTCCATGCCATATGCTTCCAAGCTTGCAATAATCAGGGTCTGTTATTCCCCTTGACTCGAGTTGTACTCGATTCTAACACAGGGAAACGGCAAAATCAGATTCCCCTCGAGAACAATGCTGTGTAGAGGTTGTTCTCTAATCAATGTTCTCAACATGAAGAAGCTTGGCAAATCAGGCTCAGGATTTGAGTTTTGGGGTTTACATTGTCCAAACATCAGTCTGCAACGCGTTCATATCTACCTCTGCCGCTAAACCCAAAACCCTAAAGCTTTCAACCCTAACTTTGAAGAATGGAACGCCTTGACACCGCCGTTGGAGTCACATGTTCTCTTCTCTGAACATGATACCCTTGGAATTAAACAATCTGTCTGATTGTAATCAAAGTGGTTCAGGTAGATAGATATATCAGTGGCTTAAGGTTAGATCAGACGAGCTGTTTGACCTGGGTTGGATTCAATGCCGTTACATTTTGGCATAACATCAAAATCAGTGATAAGAAAAGTTACATTTATGTAATGCCAGGGACATGTATGTTCACTGAGTTCATGCGTTCCAAGCACTTTGATCATCGAGGTCGTGCATTTCCAAGCACTTTGTCGTGAATGCGTCAACAAGTTATAGTCTCATAAAAATGTTGTGATCGTGTATTGTATATATATGGTTGGGAGGGTGAAAGCAAAACAAGACATTGGGGGTTCATATGTGAAGCATGAACCAAAAAAGGATGTTGGGGGGTTTTCGAGCCTTAGCATCTTTGCAGAGAGTGTTTACAAGGTTCTTCTAAGGAGCCTATCTCTGTCAACAAGTGGTATCAAAGTGTCTGATATATTTAGTACGCCTAACAACCGGTAAATAGACAGGAAGAGATAGCCAAGAAATCAAAGCCGATTGATTCATTGATTGATTGACTGATCAATTGAATTAGCAACTCAGCGCGGAATTGCTTGTACGATTGAGAACTCACACAAGCCTGGCAGATTGATGTTAGCCTGAAAGTTTAGCAAGAGACAGACCCAATCTCAAGCGGAGCTCGATCTGCGATCGATTTACTAGCTGAATCGAAGCTATTGTGGTAGAATGAGAGGAAAATCTACTTATCAGCCATGGTGTGAAGCACAATTGGTAAAACCGTTGACATCAATCTGGTCAATGGAACATTATCAATTTATCAATCAAAACAAATCTGTCAAGACAGTACAATTTCTGCAAACTAGAAATTGAATGAGAATCCAAATTGGGACACAAATCAGCAACTGTAGGACACTCCAAATTGCGGGGGACTATAAATTGAATAAGAACATAAAGCTTAGGAGTGCAAGAACGAATATTTAACATGATTTCTAACCTCCAAACTACGAAGCTACTGATTGATTCCTTCCACCCTGTAGTTCAGCATCCAAGCAGCCATCTTCTAGCACTGTTGAAAACTAAACAAAGTTAGCGGAAAGACTGTTGGAAGAAGTGGTTCAAAACTCGATAGCCAGATTGCCGATCTGATCTCCAACACAAGCATGTATCCCATCCCGATCAAATCAGTTAAGAGTCGAGTCATGATGAAAATTTCTCACAGATACTTGAGATGAATTGGAGTTGTTGCCAGCGAAGATCTACAGCTCGAACAAATGCTGAACCAAAAGACGTGGGAAAGAGATCTTATTATTTCCACCTCCTCTTGGTTTTCTCTTCATGTATGGAAGGGATACTGCCCCACATATTTCTCTACCAAAAACTCTTCAGAGCTAATCATAAGAGTATCTCTGAATTTTTCGCACCTCGAGTGAAAGCCTCCTTCCGCACTCCATTCACAAACTCCAGTGAAAACAAACGCACAGCAAAACTACCTTTTTGGGTCCATGATTCCTCGCCCAACCAAAAATATTTTCTCCCAGCAGTATCCCAACCTAAGACTGCTACTGCTTAAGCTTCATCAACCGCAGAGTCTCTCATTGGTTTGTTGTGTCTGCTTTCTTTGATGGATTATACACACTGTACTCACCAAACTCACGCCGACCACTGTACATGCCAATTTAGAGATTAACTTAGAAGACGCTTAGCTGGTAATTGAAAACAAAACTGAATTACATGTTTACCAGTGGAGTTTGTGGCACATATATGGATCTACTCAGATTTCGATTCTTAAAATAAAGAAAAACAAATCCAGCACAAAGTATTTATTATCAAGAGATTCTGTAAGAGATGGCACAAAACAATCAGCCTCTAACACAATAACATTATTATTGTATGCATGTGAATTTAATTAGAACATATTCACAGACTAAGGTCAAATGCCTACATGAATCACCCTCATACCCCATTTTCCACCATGCTCTACTGGTTTTTCATGTATACATCGAAAATATCAAGGCACTCTTCATCTATGCAGTCGGTTTCTCAAGGAGCAGCCACAAATGTTATTCGCAGAAGTATGTGACTTTAGGTGGTTACCTGTGCAAGATGTCCCATCCATGGGGAAGATGCGTAGGCTTCAGGGCCTCCACGAAGACTGCACGCCACCTTTGGCAGAACCGAGCAATTCCATGTTCCCCTTCTTCTTGTAAGATCATCTCCACAACTTTCTTTCCATGCGGTCCATGACCTAGTAAAGAGATTCTTTGTGATCTGTTTTCAATAGAAAAGAAGTTTCCATGGTGTTGCATCTTGGCTGCCACCAAAGCTGCCTCCTCAGGCTCTTCACCCATTATACTGGTCTCATTTTCTATGTATTGATCTTCCTCGAAGGTCTCGTTTTCATCATCAGAGCCTTTAAGCACTGCGTATTCAGTATCAGCTTGCGAGGAGCTGAGGTTCATGCTTAGTGTTTCTTCTTCAGTAAAACGAGGTGTAGCATTTGTATTTTCTATGGAGCCAGACCGTACAGTAGACATGTCCACCACCAACATTGCCTGTGATCTGGTCTCGAGTTTTCCCTCAAGTTGTCCAGAACATGCATTATCAACTACCACTGATATTGCCTCTTCTTTAAGAAAATTTTCACCCAAGGTTCCATTCTCTATGCAAGCATCATCGATATTTTCATCACGATAAGCAGTGGTTTCAGTGTCCTCCACGGTGCTGATATCCATGCATAATGACTTCTCAGTAAAAATGACAGTACCATTCATATTTTCTATGGTTCCATTCTTGCACTCAACACTACACACTTCACCTCTAGCCATACTTTCCTGTAGATAGATACCATCTGCTATTGAGAGCCTGGAAGAACTTGAATCACTTCTGGACTGCAATATAGAGTTTCGTGTTGAAGGTGTTACATTCACTTCCCCGCTACTAGCTTCTATTTTCTTCAGGAGTTTCTCTATATAAGCACCCTTCTTCTTACGGAGTCGACGAAGCTCTCTTGGCCCCTTACCAACCAGTAAAGCAGCTTCTATATCTTCATGAGAGATCTCTCTTCCCCCATAGTAAATCCTGACAATCTACCAGACATCAGTGAAAATTTTGGAGATTTAGAAACTAGATTATGATGTTAATGGAATAAAATGAAGTTTTGAAGTATCAACACTTGCCGCTTCAAGTTCCTCTCGTCTTTTCTTTGGCATTTCTGCACCATGACGCAACAATGCAGTTGCGGCAGTTCTCAACTGTAAAGGAGACACTCCTCGCTTTTTAGCACCATCTACCACCTCTGCCTCAAATCCTCTTCCATCCCCAGAAACAGCCACCCTTCTTGCAAACAAAGGAACATTGTAATCCACTGAAACTTGTCTTTTGTGTTTTTCAGCAGCACGATGCGCAACTTCATGACAATCCACACATAGAAGAACAATATCATGCGACCGATGACTTTTTAAATGTTCAGGAAAATGCTGCCGATAGCAGGATGGAATGATCTTGTAACGTAAGTAATGGCTACTTTCACCACATCCTACACAACAGTTAGTCTTGCTCTGGATATAAAACTCGTTATTTTCATCCTCCGGCCTTCCCTTTGGCTCAAACAGAAGTCTGATTGATGCTGGACTTCCATCAATAAATTCAGCCAAACCTCGTTGCACATACCTGTATAATGAAACTGTGTCATCTTTAATATGAAAACAAGGAAGTAGATTCATAAATATGCTGAAATTGATGACTCTCTGACCAGTCTAATTTCTTCCGATCACAAAAACATAGCAGGCGTCCATCCCCAGCATATATTCTGCAGTTGTGGTACACAGGTGCTTTGCATGAAAACTTCTTCACAAAACGCTGCCGTGAAGCTTCAAAATCTCCTGCCTTCCATCTTCTACGCATTCGCTGCTCTTCTTGTTGAGTGAAAACTCTCCTACTCTTATTCTCTGCATGTGCATCAGCCTCATTCGTTTCGGACACAACCTTTGAAGATTTAAAAATGTTGAATATATTAAATAAAGAACCACTTCTTGCATGCATCTTCATTTGATGTGATTCCATATAGCTTTGTATGTCGTTTGTTATTTCCATGTTAGTCTTCTGCAAGATACTCCTGAGAGAATTCATATTTTGAAGTAACACAGGAGAAGGTGAAGGCAGTGGAGTCATGTAATAGGCTTCATCAAGGGTTGGAACACCCTCATCTGCATTTTGTATGGAAGCCAGGATTGTCTTTGTTTGCAAAGAACCTTCTTTCGCTAGTGCAAAGATAGATTGATCAGACAAAATAAAACGGGGTCCTTCATCTTCAGCCCGTGCCTACATATAAATGTATTTTAAGAAAATGAAACTACATAAATACTCTTAACCAAGTGTGAAAAATAAAACTACATCTATTATTTAACCAAGCATCAAAACGAACTAACATACAATAGCATCCCGCCATTCGCACAATGCATGCACAGTTCTTCGAAATCGTTCATCCTCCTAATGTTCAGAAACATATCAATTCCAAAACCAACAATATAAAATATAATGCATGAGAAAATTAGAACCAAGACTTACTCTAGACTTGTCATCGATACTTCCTGAATATGCCTTTGAAGAGAAATATTGGCGAGAAATGATTGACAGGGCAACTGTTGCAGGTGAAGCAACATCTTTCTCATACAGTTGCAGACAAATAAGGTTAGAACGTTTTATACATTCCTCGTAAGCAGAGCTACTCCCATGAATATCTAGTATTTACACAATCAAGTTGCAAATTAGCAAAGGAAATGATAGGGTGACACAGCTTATAATGACAGCACGTTCAATGCATACCAGAGACGTCTTTCAAAAGCTCATTTTTTAGACAATCTGAAATGTATAATAAATAGTGTGCATCAGTGCGGGCATACTGAATCATTTCTTCTGGTAATGGTCGCAGACGCCAGTCAGCTCGCTGTTTGTAGTAGTTAGGAAATTAGTCATAAATCATCATAAACAACACAAGAAGGCATCTTATTCTGCCTTGTGGCCTGTAATATAATTTGATAGTAAACAAGATAATAAGATCTCATTAAAAGCGCTACTTATATATAGTTACTTGCTGAGACTTTCATCCAAAAATCTACCTGGAAAATTTTGTTGGCTACAATACCACAGTAGCTTTGCAGCAAGTAGGCGAGCGATCTTTGAGGCTTCCCAAGGATGTCACATGCCTATCATATAGTAATTTTTAGCCACCAAGTAAAACAAATGAGTGCAATGTTTAGAACTTTATGTTCTTACTCGTGCAGTGTCAAATAGATTAACAATATAAATATGAAAATCCCTCTGCAGCCATAGACTATCACTGTCTGCACCATGGAAAACCTGCAACCATTAGGAAGACAAAGTACTATAAGCTTAAATACAGACTTTGCTGTGAAGGAAATTACTAGGTTGCAATAACATGTCAAAATAAGCATGCCAAGAAAGGAACTCTAAACCACAAAAGTATAATCAGATACGGAATCAAACGTAACATAAGAAAGGCCAACAATATATTCAGGATGTGGAAACATAGAGAGTGAATTAGGCAGGTGAAGCATTAGAATTAGAATTCACGTTGAGGAGTGGGTAATGGATAATAGAGTAACAGGAATCAAGGAAAAGGGGTTTTAAGACACAATCCAAAAGAAAATATAGACTTCTGCTGTGTTAGAAATGCAATTATGGCCACAATTGGCGAAAGGTTTTTGACTATTAGAAATTGCGATTATGGGAAATAGTTATTATAATTGTGGTAATGTGAAGTTATAACCCTAGCTACTAATCCTATTATATAAGCCACTCACAACCCTTTTTTGTAAGTGAGTATGCAACTTAACAAAACTAACAAAGAAAGGGAGTGGAAAACATATAGTGGAAAGAGAGGAAGAAAAAGAAAATAAACATTGCTGACATGCATATATCAGCTCGTGAGACAAACCAGAAATCAGTGTCTCTAATTGTTAATGCACCAATGTATATAGAACTCGCAAGCTTGGAAATTGAAGAAACTGGTGACAAGATGAAAGGGGACAAATAAGGCACTCTGTGAGGAGAGGCTAGGACTGAAGAGTGGTCATAGTATGACTGGATATAAGCATGATATGGGCACTCTCCTTGATAGATTCTCATGGCACGTCTAGGTCTTCAATACGTCTAGGTCTACTTTCTCGCAGCCATATTAGCAAGGTGAAGCTATTAAACATACCCATGCCTTTGCCTATTTTTTGGGGATCCCCCAGGGTTCACTCAAACATACATCCATAATCACCACATTGTTTAGCTTGAGCACCAGATATCATAAGTATGATATTTAAGGACCTGCCTTACAGATGTTAGGATTCGCAAACACATCTCTCATAATGCTCATTTCATCATGCAGAGCAATCGTGTCAACCAAAAAATCTTGTGTCCAAGTTGAGACCTGTTCAAAATTAGAAGCTTATCAGTTCAATGTCCTATTGCCCTAGCAGGAACCAAACCCTTGTGAGAGCCTTACTTACTTGAAGAAGTGCAGTAAAGCCCCAGAAAGACCTTATGCTGTGCTGCTCCGTATCAACTGCAAACTCACATTCATGACTAAGCAGCCTCACTAGGTCCTCAAGCTGATCCTTTGTATTGATCCATATAGGTTCTCCTTCCATAGGAGGTGGACTTGACTTTGTTGAGGCAGGGAGTCCTACCTTTTTACATTCCTTCATCACCATGGTGATTTCCTCGTAAAATGGATGTGACTCTGCTGCACTATCTGTTTTTGACGAGCACACATCAAAGGATAAGCCTTTACAAGGAACACAAGGATATACCTCATAAATAAAGAAGCAGCAAAAACGTGAATTTAAGGCATTATGAGGATTTAGGAAACATCAGATTCTGTTAGGGAGTCATAATTAAGAACATATAAATACGGTTCTAGGATCAGAAAATTTTGGGTTCACAAACCCTGAGCACCATTCGATTATCTTACCATGCATGACAATGGTTTCCAGACTATAAGACTGGGAAAGTTTGACAACAATCATTGCTAAGCATGATGTCAGATCTGTAGCTTACTGTTTGTTCTGCAAAATCAAGTAAATTGATGCTTATTTTCATGGTTACACAATCATTGCTGCTCATAATTTAGAAGTGTAACTTACTATATATCTATAGGACTACGGATATTCTATTTTGGTGCATGATTGCAATTACCGTTATTAAGCAAATTTACATCTGTGAACCATTATTTGACACTTCCACTTACAGCAAGAGAAACGTTGAAACCTGTCTGACATGGTTTATTATTAAGTAGACCACACACCTAGCTAGCATTTTTTGCAGGTCCATGATGATGGTATTTACAAGAAACTACAGATCTCCAATTTCGGTGTTCTCCCCCTAGGTATATATAATACACAGTAAGCTACAACTCTAACCAGGAACATGCTCCACACTCATGATCATGACAACTGGTGAAACATTGATTTCATGTAACCTCATGATGATTTCGACAAATCTTTCAACATTGCCTTTCAACATTGAGACACAATCTTATATGGACTGTTTTACAGTTTCGACTCTTCCTATCCCCTAACCATCAGTCTTCAGACCAACCCACACTTTGCTTTGATGATGATTCTTATGGTTATACGCTTTAACGATTTTGAGTATACTCAAACCTTTCTTTATCACATGGGTATGTGTATCAAAACATAGTCTAATGAATTAGACAGCACTAGGATAAGAATTAGTGGTTGCATTTTGAGAGAAAATATAGAATACGGAATAAAACCATGACACTTGTAGCAAATAAATATTTCCCTTTATGATTACAACAAACATTCTGAGATTTACTGTTAAAAGAATGAAAATAAAGCAAAAGGAAAATCACAAGTTTGTTAAAGTTTGATGCTTTTGGTGAAATCCACGATTTGGTTATTAACTACAACAATAGTTGTGAAGTGTAATGCACTCATTTGGCTGTTGTATTCTACAAGCCATGCTGTAGAGCAAAGAAATTACTCTGATTTAACCAAATTAGAAGAGCATTTTCTCGGAAATGTATGCTATTTTTCAGTGTACATAAGCTATATGATTGAATTAACACAATCTTGACTCTTAACCCGCTTATTAGTTGATATGCATACGTAAGGGTAAAACAAAATCAAAATGTCCAATGGAGAAAATTCAGTAAAATGACAGCCCCAACCCTTTGTTTAATGATAATCATTGTCAAGCATTGTGCACCCAAACCGAACAACAAGATGTCACACATTCATCATTTTCACCTACGTTTATCACTTATTAGCAAACAAAATATTTCCTGCACCACGAAGGTACGGCAGTGTACAGAATTGCAATTTTCTCCCCCTTCCACAAATCATTTTATCACCAAATAAAACACCTCTCCGAGAGCAATATGGCCAGTTCTCCGCCTTCCATTAATAATCCGTTAACAAATAAAATGTTTCCTGTAGAACCACCATTTTCTCCACCAATTTTCTGTCAAAAAATAAAAATGTCTTCTATGGCTCTAGGTATGTATTACAGTCATAGGGATTCCCAATTTTTCCCCAGTCTACGGAGCATCCGTTAACGAATAAGATGTTGCGCATACTTCTAGGACAAGAATGCTTTATGCAAGATAGCGACGCGAGAGGATAAAAAAGACTTGAGAATATTCGTGTACATAATATGTAGGCATGGGATAAGAAGAAGAAGAAGAAGAAG
>JBBBWG010002338.1:23344-33422 GCA_037176905.1 Azolla pinnata
ATTCAACATTCAAAAGTAGTGATTTTAGACGAAATTTACGAGACAATTATTGATCTCGTGTGTCTCTAAAAAATCTGAATTTGAGAGGAGTGAAGAAACCATACACGATTTAGCTACTTCACGTACTTCTAAATCCTGAGAATCTCATTGAGTATATCCATTTCTGGAGTTGGGCGAGAACTATCTATTCTACAGGTAGCATGAACCATTGCTGATTGACCTATATCTGTCCTTGAGGTGACTCTTGATATG
Organism: Azolla pinnata; assembly: GCA_037176905.1. Taxonomy (NCBI): domain Eukaryota; kingdom Viridiplantae; phylum Streptophyta; class Polypodiopsida; order Salviniales; family Salviniaceae; genus Azolla; species Azolla pinnata. The sequence continues at coordinate 23,597 of JBBBWG010002338.1, forward strand.
GTATATTCTGTGTTTTGAGAAGTCAAGATGCCATCCTCTTTTTGTGTCAATATGCCACATTTAGAAGATTGTGGATTGGAGCAAGCTTGAAACTAATGAAAAGGGATAAAGGCTTTTCTACACTGCCCTGGCTGTGGACCGTTTTTCCTTTATTTTGCTATCCTTGGGTCAAACTCAGTCATTATGGTACACCGTTTTCATATCAAATGGTATCAGAGCTGCTAAATCCTTTACCAAAAACCGCCTCTAGTTTTTTCTCCTTTTAAAATCCTCATTGCCTTCTTTGACTATCCCACATGACAAATATATCAGCCTCAAGCCAATAAACTGAATCTTAGAGCGACTTAAGCTTGGTAACTGGGGATTAGCGCGGCTTGGGCATGGCATTCACAAGCCCGGAGCTCAACTCAGCCTTAAACTTCAGCAGCGTGAGCCGTTTTGATTATACATATTATATTATATTGTATTGTATTATGAGGTTAATTTTAAGCAGCTGATGTTGGCTCAGAGTGGCTTGATTCTAGAGGCTCTGTGCAGCTCGAGTTCAGAGCTAATGAGCTTAGGCTCTTAGTGGCTCAGGCTAAAGCTCAGATTTTCTTGATCAGGTTGGAGCCAGGCTGTTCCAAACCATTGCCGACAACTGATGGTAGTATCAGATAAATTTTTGGGCGACATCAAGATCGTGATTTAGCTTATACTTTCTGATGCAAACTGAAAACTATGCACAGTTCAGCCATTGCTATTAACAAAGTTCAGTTGATGAGAAAACTTATCGCTATACAACTCGAAGATGCAAAGCCTACAATTGAACCTATTCTAACATTCAATGGCTTAGTGAGTTGGAAGACATAGAATTTGAACTCCTCCATGTTGAAATGGAGGCCATGCTTCTACCTATGACATTGCTTCTACCGATGTGGTTAATCTTTCAAACAGACAGATGCACAAAAATACCTCTTTGACTGACAGACAGATGCACACTCACTTCTTTAGCACACACACACACTCATACATACCTCTCTCGACAAATAATGCTGAATAGGCACGTCTTTGGGAGATAATGGTTAATATCTCCTCCCATTGAAGTGCTTTCTCACTTTGGGATCTCTACATGTCAGATCAACCCATGTTGGAAATCTTATGACTGTGGAGTTCAACTGCCATGATTTGAGAACTTGATGTGCAGTTATTTTAATTTAGTTTTTCTTTTTAGTTTGCATTTATTTTGGTTTCTTCTCAAAATTGTAATCCTATTTAGTCTGATAGGAGATTTTGGCCTCTAAAAAGATGTCAATAGATCTTTGATTTCTTTCTTTTTTTCTTTCATACTGGTAAGGTTAATATCTTAATGTCTATCGATTATCCTCTTCATAGTCAAAGTCATTGTGAATAAAGCATGGCAAACATACACATTTCGGATTTTCCAGTAGATAATGCATGCTAACTTGAAAATGGTACCACAGGAACACCTTCTGAATGTTGAAAGAATTGGAAGAAGGAAATGCTGGATAAATCTGCGTTTGCACTTCATTTAATATAAAAAGCTGTTGAGGCAAACTTCAAAATTTTTGCTTCAAGAATTTTAGGATCTCATTATACTTTCATTTCCCTAGAGAATCTTTTTGTATGTGTCGTATATTCCTTGCATATAGTATTGCAGGGCTTTCTTATACCCACATGTTTTTCAAATCCTGAATTCTAAATGAGAAACAAGTGCATAGTAACCATAGTAACGAGATTATAGGGAAGGTTTAAAGTATTGGACATTGAAGATAGCATTATGAGTGGAGGTTTAAAGTATTCATCCTACCTTGGCTGTTTTGTGTTTTTTTCAGGTAGTAAATAGAGACTTATCTGTTGCTGTTCTTCAGTTCTTTGTGGACAAACACAAAGAGGAAATGCGTTGCAAAAGAGAGATGATGAAAGCTAAGAAACACAAGATTGACAATTCAGACTGTGACAATGAGACACCAAATTCTGACCTTTGTCTAGAATGTGAGCACAGGGAAGGCATGAAAGATGATTCACGGGTAAATCCTCTGAGACCTGCAATTGATAAGCCACTACGGGTCCTCGAGGTATGTTGAATATCTTTGTTCTACTAGCTTCTACTGTTTAGATTGCAATGGTATCCTTGAAAGCAAAGCTTTTTTAAAATTTTCATTCAGAAAAACTTGTGCAGAGATTATGCTTTCTCATTCACTCATCAAAAGTGCTATTGTGAGGACTTTGATCACATTCATTTGGACAGAATCTTAAAACTTTTGTGGCCAGAATCTTGAACAGTAGACCTTTTTCACATTGTGATTGCACAATTAACTTGGTCTACAGGATATTATTGGCATTTTAATCGCTTAATAAAGCATTTAACACTTGTAACAACACAAATTATTAATGTAAGAATTCTGCAATTACAACTTCTATGTGAGTGTGGTTTATATGTTAGCATTTATTCAGTTTATATAGCCTCCCAAAAGTATTGATAAAAGCTTTCATCAAATTACATCCACTAGCTTCCATACTTCTTTCTTCTGCTCTTCCAAATAGCAGATTTATTTGCTATATATCTGTAAAATTAGTTAGCATGATATCATGTACTGACACTGGAACTATTAGGGTTTATTCTCACCTATTACTGGGATTAATAGTAGGATAATCGTTTCTAGGCCTTGGCAGCATCTGGTTTACGTGCAATTCGTTATGCTCAAGAAATAGAGGGTGTTGACTCAGTTGTAGCCTTGGACAATGATAAAGGTACGGAAAGCTTTAAATAGATTTATGATTCATGAACGCTATTATACTTGTTAACGAAAGACCTGCATGTTTCTTGTTGCAGTGGCAGTGGAGGCATGTGAACGTAACATTGGACTGAATGGAGAACTGGTGATGTCAAAAGTTAAAACAGAGCATGCTGATGCACGCGTTTACATGCTCACTCATGAGAATGAATTTGATGTGGTTAGCTTTTTTGATTGTGAGACGAGTCAGGGAATTTTTAATTCGAATCATTTCTTGTAAGGTCTTCATTTATTCTGTTGAAGTTTTTTTTATGTTGCAAACAGGTTGACATTGATCCATATGGATCACCATCTATTTTCCTAGACTCAGCTGTTCAATGTGTCAGAAATGGTGGCCTTTTGATGTGTACTGCAACTGACATGGCGGTATTATGTGGAAACTTTGGAGAGGTTTGCTATACCAAGTAAGTCTTGCTTAATAATTTGGCTGCACCTCTTTCATTACGCATACTCAACATCTACTGATTGCTTTACTATACTAGGTATGGTTCATATTCACTTCGTGGGAAACATTGCCATGAAATGGCAATAAGAATCCTTTTGGCTTCTATTGAGGTATGCTCTTAGACAATGCTGCAATGTTTTGTCATCTTAATATTGCATCAGTGCATTCTATGAATAGGTGGTAGGTTAGGTTATTGATGATGGGGCTCAATCTGAAGTTGCATGCATGAATGGAAGTTTGTAACATGCTTTCTGGGTCGGCCGTATCAGCCTGCCTGTGTTTTTGAAACTTCGTATATTCATATCTATGGTGCTTTAGTGCAAGAGCTCTATCTTCTTTTAAAATTGCATACTCATTAGCTATATCAAGATGATTTTCTCATTGAAGAGGATTAATTGTTACTCTTGGATGGCTAGGCATCTCTATTTACTGGAAGATTGTTTTGTGATTGCATATGCTCATTTGAGTGGTATCCAGTAACTAGCTACTTTTTCATTCAGCGTTTACATTTCCTTCGTGTTCTACCTGTTGAAATTCTCACAACTTGAAGAGTGCTTGCAAACCGTCATTGGTTCCATGCGTTTTCAAGTAGTGAATGTCAATTTCATTATATGTATGGCCCTCTAGAAATATTAAATTTGTATTCTCAACGGAGATAAAACTTCAAGCTTGTGTTAATAGGATATCATAATTTAGGAGCAATGATCGGATCTCGAGAAATGTGTATCTAGATTGTTGCTTCAAACAGCAGTATCCTGATGATATCATTGATATTGCAAAAATAACATCATTGCTTGCATGTTTTCATGTTTTCAATTGTCCATCTTTTAATCTCATTACTTTGTACTTACTCATTTGCATGGAGGTTGTTTTCACCTTCATTTCAGAATTAATGCTTGACTTGTTGGCTGATCCAATCCAGCCTTCTGGTTATGTTTGGAATGCAGGTTCCTTCTGATATATCCATACTACACACACTATCTTGTAAAGCTAACCAACATGTACCAGTGTGTCATAAATATGAACCTCAGTTCTTTGAGATTGATATGACTAAATCTTCAACTGTCCTCAAAGTTATTGTGGATTATGGCGCCACCTGTATATGTTCTTTTACTTGACCAAATGCGGTTTAGGTCTGGTTTCAGCTTATGTTGTTTGTATTGTGCATGGCCGTTAATGTCTATTGTATATATTGCTTTAAACATGTGTTCGTACCGGTGCAGAGCCATGCAAACAGGCATAAACGACACATTGTTCCTGTACTCTCTGTCTCAATTGATTTTTATGTTCGAGTTTTTGTACGCATATATTCGTAAGTTCCTTCAAAGCTTTGTCTACCACTTCCCATGCTTCACTGTGGATAGTTGGCGAAAAACTAATTTCGAAGTATGGCCTAGATCACCAATCGCTGTTAAAGATTCTCCAAGCAAGCTTTCATACGTGAATCAATGCACTGCTTGTGACTCGTTCCATTTACAGCCTGTTGGTCGTGTATTTAAAAAGGTATCCTCGTAAACTATAGTTCAAGGACGATTTATAACTTAGGAGATTTAAATGTTTTTTATTTTGAATGGATTCTGTCTGCAGCACACTAGTGTTAATATTTTTGTATACAGGATAATCAATCTCGTCACATGCCTGGAACAGGACCTGTCGTTCCTCCTAAATGTAATGAGTGTGGAAAATCATGGGAAGTGGGAGGTCCTATATGGTCAGATCCAATTCATGATCTGGAGTGGGTTTCCGGCATTTCTAGAGGCGTGCGTGAATCAAAGAACAGTTATGCAGCATTTGAAAAAATACAGGGTCTTCTAACTGCAGTATCTGAGGTAGCAGCACTGTTGTAAGTTATTCACTATCAAACCAATAGGTCGAAATGTTATTTTCCTGATGGTAGAAGGTTTTTATGATTGCAGGAATTGCTTGATGTGCCTCTCTTTATAGATCCTCATGCTCTGAGTGCAATATTGAAGTGTGTTTGTCCATCCTCTCTACTCTTTTGTTCGGCTTTAGCAAATGCTGGTTATCGGTCGTCTTGTTCTCATGTGAGCCCATTAGCTTTGAAGACAGATGCTCCAATGTATGTTATTTGGGACATCATGAGGTGTTGGGTAAGGTTCATATACTCCCGTTATATCTGAAGATGCATGCGCTTTGCTTAGTCTGGTATTTTGATTTCCTTTCTGTATATGGAAAATCAATAGGTGAAACTGCATCCTGTCAAACCTCATGTGGAGGGCAGTCTTGGATATATTATTTTGAGCAAAGAACCCGTCTTACAGGTCGTTTCTTTGAACTTTTCAATGTTCTTTACTTCACTGAGTTCACATTATCGGAGATGCCAGGCAACTATTAGTTGTAGATAATTTCCTCTTGACTTTTTTTTTTCTAAATTCTCCTGATCTAATGTGGATTCAGTTTCCTTTTTCACTGACAAAATATGAATAAAATTTGAGATAAATCGTGGGTTTAGGTGTGATACGTATTTGATGCAAAAATGTTTGCAACTCTTTAGTTTCAAGAACTCAATTAGCATTACATTTTATGAGCAGAGCAAGTTGCATATCAAGTCTTTCTTTCATGCATAAATATATCCGGAAATACCACTAATTTATGTGAGGCACCAGACATTTATATATGCATTTCATAGATCTTGTTCCATTTGTAAAATTTTCACAACCTTGAGAGCTTGATACTTTAAAGGGCTGACGTTTTTTTTACATCTCCCCTGGCAGTTCCTTTTTTTAAAATATTTTGAAAATGTAATACTGCAGGTAAGTTTTTCTAGGGCATCAAGGGCTGAAAGAAAATCACCGAGTAAACGCTTCATCCCTAACACCGAAGAAAACTGGGGTCCGAAACCACGAGCAGGTCGAAAAATCAGAGCATTGAAAGGATGACCCGCTCCGATGTAATTGGGTTGTGTATAAGCCTCTGATCCAAAACATCATTGTCACGAGTTCCAATGGACAAGGGAAGTATATATATCTATTTGGAAATTTTAAGCTCAATCGAGTTGACTCCAATGATGTTCTGCTGAAATGGCTCATGTATGAAAGGTCATTGTTGAGCAAAGTAATTTGGTGGTTTCTTTTGTTTTAACAGCTTGTGTATCAACAGGAAGTGTTATTCTGTCCTCTTTGAAATGCCAAAGTAAAGCATCAAATATCCATGTTATCTATGCTATTTATTTTGCAAAGAGGAGACAAGGATGCGAGCCAAAGACACCATATTGTATCCTGTCAAAATGATATACTGAAACCTTAGTCTTCTCTGATGATGACACTATCAGTGTCTCTGATTGTTTGCAATACTCGGAGATGATAATGACTGTCACAGCCTGCGACCATGGTTATGTTTCTATCAGGCAAGTCATTGCAAGTGGCTCTTATGCAGAGAAACCCGTCAAGCAGGTCTAATTTTTATCCTTTTCACATATCTTTTATATTTTGATAAATGATATAGTATTAAAAGTTCACTGACATGATACTGAATATTTGTCGATACGACAGAATTTCAAGAGGTAGAAAATATTGTGAAAGACAAAAGTATGTGTATCTAAGCCTTTCCTATAGGAAGCAGAAAACAAAGAATGTCTGTGAAGACTTGCTCCTGCTGAGAAACAACTCATGTAATTGGGCATTGAGCTCGTGGGAAGAGTACCACTTCAAATGACCAATCAGAGCTCTGAAAAACAGTAAGTGCTTGTCAAATGGAAAGATTAAAAACATGCTCGCTTTCAGAAACATATCTCCTACAAGCCTCAAACGTTCTTGAATTCATTAGTTATCTATTCAGGTCATAGACATTATCCGGGAAGCCTTCAAACAACGTATGAGTAAGATTATCTGGGTTGATTATCTCCACAGAGTAAAATCTTCACCACCCACGATGGTAAGAAATGCAGGATTGCAGCACTTTATTCAACAACAGTAAAAATTGCAGTACCCAATTAACTTGATTTCAAACATCAGATAACTTCACCTTGACAATACATATATAACCTCAAATGCGTCAACAGCCAACCACTCTTTGCTGTTTTACTGAAATTGCTGCCATTCATAACCAAAGAAAATCTGTTTGGGAGCATTTCTGGAGCAGAGTCGCATGGTGCATCCAAGTCATGGCATCTGTAATGAACTTGTAAACAAACCGCTTTTTATCTATACATATATGTATTGCCTGCAGGAAAAAAAATCGAACAGCACAGTCTTCGCCATCGAAGGCGAGGAAAAGCGAAGAAAGTACAAATAAGGAACAGACCCAAACCAACAGGGGTCGATGCCGGTAAGTATTATATATGCGACTCGAATGGAGATTCGATCCATGCATTTCTTGACTCAATTCGATCCACATCCATATCTTGATTTGATTCGATTTGATCCAGTCCATTTCTTGATTCAATTTGATCCACATCCATATCTTGATTCAATTTGATTGACCCATCCATATGTCGATTCGATTCAAATTCAATCTTTCACCAGAATTTACATGGAGAGGCTTATGAGCTTGTCCACGATGTACTCGATGCCGACCAGCTTCATCAACCAGTGGCAGATCCTCCCCAGCATGGAGCCGACTATGCGAGCAACACTGGGGAGGACAGGGTAAGCCAGTGTACCCAAGATGAACCAGTTGAAGCTGAGGAGGGCGACGGCATCCGAACTAGGGCCACTGCCGATGGACCAGAGGAACTGCACGACGGTGACGAGCGACAAGCACACCACCATGAAGACAGCCAAGACCAGCGGTATGCAAGGGTCTTGTGCTTGCCAGGCTACAGTGCCCACCAGCAAAGACAGGAAAATGCTGAACAAGCTCGACGACAACGCCGCCTCCCGGCCTTCGCGGATTGCTCTCTCATCCACCACCTCCCCTCCATGCTCACCTGCCATCACAAGCCTGTGCATGGGCCCCAACACCGAGCTCTTCCGCTGCAATGCCACGCCGTTCTGCTGCATAGCTTGTCCACCATCACCACCACCATCACCACCACCTTCACCTCCGCCTTCTACATCACGACGGTGATCCCTGCAGGTATTGGACAGGTATTGCACATCGTCGTGGATCCCCTTTGATATGCGTTCCTCCTTTGCTGCAACAGGCGAGCGCTCCGTATCGGATTCGCACGTCACCATCGGAAGGCTGTTGTACCCGTCACCGTCGTGGTTGCCCTTGCTGTCCTGCCGGACTGGCCGGAGCACTACCCTTTTCCCTGCGCGGATTCCCTTTGTGATCCTCTCCTCCCATGCTCTCAGCATCTCGTTCTCTTCCTGCAAGTCTAGGAGCTCCGTTTGTGCACCACAGTACACAAAACAAGCAAGTAAGCACAATACATGTCAGTATAAGTATGTTTTTAAGTCTTGATTTCTATCCGACTTTCTCAATCTAATCTAATATAAGGTCTGCCTTGGAGGTGAATCAGACAGACACTACAGCATAAGACATGTCTCACAACTTGTCATGAATCAAGCAAGTTAAATCAGCTAACCAGAAGCATTCCAACAGAAGATACAAATGAATTGCGACATACATACGGTCTTCCGTCACACAAGTTATAATGAATCAAGCAGGTAAAATTACGCACATTCAGAACATTACGAGACACAGATGTTTCATACTTTGGTGTCGTTTTAAGCAGACAAATCCTACTTCCATATCGTTATCTCATCACATGTTTCAATGCGGCAGCAAATCCTAGGCAGCATTTTTTACAAATAGAAAGCCAGTTTCTTACTCGAAGTTGTGCCATCTGATGCTTTTTGAGGATGGCTTTCTTCTCCCTTTCAGAAACCCTAACCGATTCCTCGAGCTGCTCGCAATCGGCAGTGAGCTGCTCCACCCGGCCCTCAAGTTCTCTGCTACTCCGTTCCAACTCCAGCACGAGGTCTTCCATCTCTTGCATCTGCCTCACCACCTGTACAACGTTACTCTCCTTTTATACAAAATCCAAAATGAAGCTTGAAACCAAACTCTAAACTTCTTCAAGACTTCAAACCCTGAGCAGACTTAGTAGCTTTGGTAAGTCTTCATCCTATAAAGTACATTGAGTGCCCACATATTGGGTATCTTACCCTAAACCTCCCTTAGACTCGATTAAGAGTCTAAGAAACCCTAAACGAAGAATTGAACTAGAAAGAATATGAAACCCTGAACGAAGAATTTTCATAAAAAGGGCGTAGATGACAAACCATGTCTTCCCTCTGGATTGCATTGTAAATCCGCAAGGGTAACAGTAGCATCTTCATGGTGAAAGAACCTATGCTGGTCCAGAGATTGAGATAGATTTCGAAGCAAAGCCAAAACAGCTCCCTCCATGGCCGAGTGGCATGTGCAATGAAGCTCACAGTCGTCTCCCATACCAACGTCACCGGGAAGAGAAGTTGAAGCATCAAACAGACGTTTTTGGTATCGATTGGGAAGAATGAATCCATGCCCCTATCACCACCATAGTGGGTTCTCAAGCCTGATGAGAAGGAATAACATAGAATCAAGCAATTCAGAGAAAACAGCTAGAGGGTGAGAACAAAACGAGAAGAGTTGCGATGGGGGAATCAGCCCTGTGGGCATTGATTAGCAATCG
>JBBBWG010002349.1:0-25859 GCA_037176905.1 Azolla pinnata
TAATATAACGGCTCTCGCCCCCATTATTGAACCATTCCGATTCAGCACCAGTCTGCAGGCTCCAAGTCTCCCGATAATAAAATTTTTAGTCTTCTGATTCGTGTACGATTTTTTTTTCTTGTCATGTTCCTGTCTTCCGAGCCGATATCTTTGTCTATACGATTCGGCTATCACAATCTGTATGTACAAATATGCATGTGTGTTCGTGGATCAGTTTCCGGTTTGTTCATGCGTGTGTTTTGTCCATCTTTCCGGAGAATTTTTGTCCGGACGAGTGTGAAACCGATGATCTCTCTCACCACCTCACTGAAGGAAAAATGCACTCGCTTTCTCTAACGGCCTAACCCTAACCCTAACCCTAACCCTAACCCTAATTCCCCTACTCCGACCGTCCATTGACGACAACAGTTTCGAACTCGATCTCCGTTGCTCGTTCCATCAGCCCGAATCCGTTCCGCTCCGGTCTCCAAGCCGGAAGACCCGCTGCGGTGCATTGCATCGTCATTGTGCTTTGCTGCAGAGGTAGTTACGTGAAGACGTGCGCATTGAAGCCCGGGACAGAGAGCGATCGGTCAACCGGAGACTCGGAGAGAGAATCCGAAGGAGGTCAGACGGATTTCGGATGAAAGTACGATGAAGTCAGAGGAGGAAAGCGGAGAGACGGTGGCGGGATATGGATGCAAGGAGTTCGAGAAAGCCAAGCGGAGGAAGGTCCTCACGTTGTGATCGCAGAATTCCGTGCTCCTGTGCCATCATCCTGTTCCTTCAAGCTCTTCTTTCAGGCAATGAATGGCTCAGAATCGTCTTTCTTGCATCGTTATTTTTTTCCTGAAAAATCATTTTTTTTGAAAGTTTCTTTCGTTATTTCTCCGGCGAGAATTTTCCTTTCTCCTTTGGTATCATGCATCAAACAGCAGGGAAGAAGGGCACAAAAGATTTGTATAGGCGCTGTCAAAATCCGAAGCGCAGATTCTTATCTCAAAGAATCGGGGAAGCATTCATACATTTGCAATGTGTGTATCTATGTATGTTTCTTTGATTATGTATGCATAGGAGGGTTGAACTAGTGCTGGCAGTGTGAATTCGGGCCTGGCTACATTGTCGCCTAGCCTTACAGATTGATAGTGCGCATCACTCATTCCATGTCATCAAATGGTGGTTGAAAGGACCAGTTGGCAAGCTGTAATAGCAAGTGTAAGACTAGAAACAGCCAGCTGCAACGGTGATAGTAGTCTGGATTGCTTGTAGTTTAGGGCCATGCATTCTCAATGGACTATTTGTTACGTGAATCCATGCATGCTGCAGGATGCACAATTATCCCGCTGCACAATGCACATGGCCATCTATGTTATGAAATATTGCACAGAATGTTCTAGCTTAAAATCAAAATATTTTCTATATGTATTTGTATTTGTTTTGCCCTTCCCTGTTAAGTTTGAATTTTTTGCTTGAAAATTTATGGATTGCAGTTACCTCGGTGGAATCTGCTTATATGCTAAGCAAAGATTGCACAAAGATAAGTCTCAAAGGAAGGAGAATTAGAGTTATCGAGGGAATACCTTTCAATTTTACCTTGCAACCTTACATCGTTGACTGTGACAACCCAGCTTGCAAAATGTACTATGGTGGAGTACTAGTATGTGATACTAATGCAAATTGCAAGTCCTGCAGTACATACAAGGGCCCATTTTCCCCTGACAGGATTCAAGTTGGTATATGGCTACTCTCAGATATTCAGGTCAGAGCGCCTGGTGCTACCTGTAGCATTGGAAGCACTCCGATTGTTTCCATCCGTGGATCGTATCCTGTTTCATGCGTGATCAGGAATAGTTATGCAAGTAATGTCTATCAGTATCTCCTGCGAGTCGTGGTCATTGATAAAGCAAAACCTAATGATCTTGGCTCCCCAGCTGACTTGTTGGCTATGATAGCTTCAGGGGCAACAATTATGGTTGCGGCAGGTAAATCATTGTGGTTTATGTCGAAATTCTCTTGTAACATCTGAAGATACAATCAAGCTTGATGATGGATGGCGAAGTTTATATGTAGGTGAAGTAGACCCAGACACCTCATCAATTGTATGGGCTGATGCATCCACTATATATTACCCAGGAGAGAGGATAAAGATATCGGTGTCACCGCGAGATCGTTTTGGCAATCTTGTTTCAGAAAAGACTGGAAGAACAGACCTTAGCTATCCATGGAATTTGACAGTTGTAAATCTTGAAACGAATGTGAGAAGTTATCCAAGCTTTGATGTTTTTATTGATCACAGTGGACAGCATAATGTTAGTTTTGTGGCAGATCAAATTGGACGTCAGAAAGTGTACATAATCAGCAATGGAAAGATTTTTGGTCATTCTGCATTACCATTTACTGTTATTACAGGTCCGTCTACATAATTTCCCTGAGCATCATGTCTTTGTTATCTTTTCCGTCTTTCAAGAAAGGTAGCTCATATTAAGCACAATAAAACTTCTGAGGCCCACTTATGCGTGTATCAATCACTCAGTTTGCTTTTCTCCAGTAAGACTCAGCAAGGTTATTATCAGCAAGAGAGGTTTCTGATCATTCTGCATCACCATTTACTGTTGTTGCTGGTTTGTTTATGTCATTTTACTGAGTGTCTTATCTTTGTGAGATTATCCACCTTTCTAAAAAGATGGCTCACATTGAACATGTTTGATCACACTTTGAGAACCACTTATCTACGTATCATTAATCACTCAATTAGTCTGTGTCTCCTCAATATGAATTGACAGGGTTCTTGGATGATTTATATGGCTCATTGTTTTCTTTTTGTTGACATAAAAAAATGAACTTTTTCAGGCTCATTATACCTACCTTATTGCCAAGGAAGTTGGGTGGATGACAAACGTTCATTTATCTCAGGCACCATTGCAAAGTTTCGACTGAAAGTTGTTGATAAGTTCAACTCACCGTTAGGGTCTTCAATTGCCTTACAGTACTCAATCAGAATTTATGATGAGGCTGGGAATCTAGACTTACATCCCCAGTTGAACTTGCAGAATGAGGCCGAACCTGGATTTGTTCTTATTGAGTTTAGGACTGCTAAGGCTGGGCGTCATTATGTTTTTATTGGAAACAACACATTTTATGTGCCAGGGTCACCTTTTGCTTATGATGTTGTTGTTGGTAAACACGTCAATCCTTCACTAGATACCTGGTCTGTAAAACTGGTTTTTACCTTCGGTCATAATTTTAATATAGCTTGCCATTTTATTCAGGACAAATATCAATTCCTCATTGCGTAGGCAGGATAACACCAGCTAATCTCAAGGCAGGTTCAGCAGTCATCCTGAATATCACATTGTTCGATTCTTCTCAGAACCTAGTCAAAAGACTGAGCTATGTGGAGTTTTCAGTAGCTATAAGGTTATTTGACAGGGAATTGACATCTCCTACAATAGTAAAAGGCGGGGAAACATCAACAGGATATCAAGCAATTTCATTCTATCCCACTGTAGCAGGAAAATATTCTATGGATGTTGGTTATAAACGAGATTTTGTATCAAATTCTCCTTTTTATTTCACAGTGATCCCAGGTAAACTAAATTTGTTGGTTGATTTGTGCTATTATTTCACGTCTTTGTGCTGTGTAATAATGCCTCTTACTGCATGGAAGATGAGTGAAATCAACATTAGTGGTGGATAACTAAAAGAATGTATGTGTCATTATCAAGAGTCATTAAGACATAAAATGAGTTGGTCTTGGAGGGTAAAGTGGGTCATTTATGATTACGTTTTTCATCTAGTGCTGTCAATCTACGCAAAACTAAGGCTTTGTTGCCATAATTTAATCAGTTTAACTGGACAGGTCCATTTTCTGTGGCGCATAGCACAGTGGTTGAACACTCTGATTTCATGAACGCAGTTTCTGGTTCACCAATAACATTGGTTGTGCAGCAAATGGATGCATATGGAAATAAATTTACCTCTGCAACCAAGTATGATTTTCGTGTAACAGCTTTTCAAATTATTAAGGGAGCACATAACTTTCTTGTGCCGCGGGTGTCAGCATCCTATGACCGGAAAATGGGTACACAATTCCTGAATGTTATTCTTGCTAGAGTGGGAAATTGCTACCTTGAAATCGGTAGCACTGCAGAAAATGTATCAGGATCTCCTTTTCCTATCAAAGTCAAAGCAGGTATTATGTTTAATAACGCAAAGAAGGATTCTGACATATTTGACATACTTTATTGTTTCTAGAAATTGCCTTTCATCAGCAGGTTAAAAATCCACTTCTCATGCCCAAAATGGAATAACCACTGTGAATGGCTGATTGATCATGTTTCCACCAAATTATAGAAGTTGGCATAAGTGGAAATGCACACTGAACATGGCCAAAGTGGCATAGAATAGAGTGATTTGTTATGATATCCTTGAGTTGCATCATAAAAAAACATGAAGAGCCCCACAATAGCTCTTGGTGGAAAGACACCCCACAATTAGGCCCCCCTTTTTACTCATGTCATAGTATAGATGAATCATCAGGCCCTCTTACATGGTTAGAAATCCAGGTAAAGCTTATAAAATGTCCAGTGATGCTGTGTCAACATGAAATAGCTTATCAGCATGCTTTGCTTCTATGTTAACACAATTAAAAATGTTTGTAGGTGCTTTAAGTATGTCAGCATGTATTGGCTTTTGGGTTACCAAAACAATAACTGCAGGATCTTTAGCTCATTTTACTGTAATCTACATGGATTCTTTCGGAAATAATGTCAGCAAGGCAACAGGCAGTGAAGAGACGATCTCCGCAATTGCTAACGTTAGCCTGTCTAAAGACTTGATTATTGGATTAAGCAATGTTGACGTGAAAATAGTTACTTTGAGTGAATTAGGAATTTCAGATTTCTACTTCAATATTACTACAGCAGGAGAGTATTATCTTCATATTCTAGTTTCTCTACAAGGGAAAATGGTTTCTTTGGGGAGATCACCATTTTTTTTCAAAGTTAATCCTGGTAATGTTATTGCAACTTTTTGGAAATGTTGATTTCTGTTTACTTTAAAATTTTATTACTCATACCTCTTTGATTTCTTTGATATAGACATGACATCGATAATCGTCAACACTTCTACATATGCTAGCACATATTTGTAATTTCACTACTGATACCTAAAACATAAATTCTGGTGTTAATCTGCATCCCTTGGGCAATTGATCTGTATTTTCAATCTATCTGAATAATGCAATGGTTGGTTTATAATGTGATTTTGAGCTGTTTCTCTGTCCTTTTTATTCCATTTGATGTTTCTTTATTGTCGTTTCAACCTTATGGGAATCAAAATCCGTTGTACTCTCTGGATGTTGTTTCCTGAATAAGGTAGCATGTGATGCTAATACTAGCAGAGTTCTTGAAAAATGAACTGAGGCAGCAAAGGATTTCATTATAATGTACACATTTGGGTTCTCCAGCATTTTCCATGCATTCTAGTTGCGAGCATTCTATGCACTCAATTTATTGTCTATGAAACTATATTTATTTATCTGCACCTTTAAAAGGTCTACCATGTATCCACGCATCTATTCACCTCTGCATTCATGCTAGTAAAATTTGTAATTACGCCAGCTTATGAAACTCTGTATATTTTTGCATCGTCAAGGTCGATTCACAGAGCCAATATACATACCTAAACCTATATCTATAATTAGGCTGATTACAAAGGTTTTTTTCTTTGGTGCAGATTTACTTATGCCAGCAGCTTGTTCCTTTTCCTGGTCTAGTAACATTTCACATACAGCTGGTGATCAAGTTGTGGCAAAGCTTTTCTTAAAGGATCGTTTCAATAACTCTGTAATTGTAACCCAAAATGAGCTGATGATGTTGCATATTACGATTTATCGAGCACTTACTTCTGAGACAATGAATTTAGTTGATGCTAAGGTACTCACTGACATCGAGGAGAATGCCATAAGGCTTTCATTTGTCAGTAAACAATCTGGGAGCTTCCAGCTCTCGATCACAGACATATATGGCTCATCTATCAGTGCCTCACCTTACTTATTTTCTGTAGTTCCAGGTAGAGACATAAGGGCTACAGCCTTCAAACTTTTTTTTGTAGGCAATATGCTCATATTTTGACCAAGTGCCACATCCTTCAGTGAATTTAAGAAGATAATTGGCAGCTGGACGAATTTTTGCAGAGAATATAGAATAGCTTTACTTTTACTAACATAGATTCTCTCATTTCTTCGTTGGCTGCTTGGTTTATGAGAAAGTAAGTTTAGATAAGTATTATCATTTAAACTTGAATTTGGTCTGGTATGATTCTGAAGTTGGGGTTCTTTCTTCTGCTTTTTTAATTTCTATTTTATATTTGTCCAACTCCCTAACTTCACATCGCTGATCTACTATTAATAATCTTATCCATTGATAGGTAACCCCTTTCCAAATTCACATTTGACTATGCGCGTGAACATTGTTACATAATAACAGTAGCAGTCTTATATAACACAATAATCATCTACATAAAATGTGTTTTTTGTTATAATCCGTCTAGGTCCAGTAGTGATCAAGAATTGCTCGGGACAGTGGCAGAATAATACAGACACCATTGAGGAAGGATCATTAGCAGAATTTATCATAAAAGAGCGAGATGCGTTCGGTAATGTGGTTTGCAAGAACATAACAAAAGGTGAAAAGCAGTTGGTCTTTAAAGCACGAATTCTCGGCATTGAGAAAGCATATGTATCAGCCTTAGAATTTAAGGCAATAGCAGGTAAAAGTGATGATATACAATGTGGCCAATTGCTCACCTTTCCAGTATTGTTATATAATCTTGGTCAATATCGCCTGGAGATAAAGAGTGGAAACCAGAGCATATATGGGTCTCCATATCCATTTAATGTTGTTGAAGGTATATATTGCATAATCTACCTGCAGTGACTTTTATTTATCAATGTAATGCCTTCTGTTTTGGGTGGTGCTACCAAAATTCTCTCTCAATAAGGATACAGGGGCGGTCTTATAGCAAGTTCTATTTTCTACATTCCATTGTGCTTGAGTTAAATTACAACAGGGTTGTTTTGAGCCGGCAGTAGTTAACTCTAAAATTGCTGTGATTCGCCCTCCTTTAATTGTTCTTTTCTGTCCTAGCTTTCAGCATGTTCTTAGGCTGTTTTTGTAGTTAATGTCCGCCTTGCCTGGGTGCTAGTAATGGACTAGTATTGTTCATTGTAACCTGTTTGTCCACTCATCTACAGTCTATCCATTTATGTTAATCTCTTTCTTAGTCTTATTTTGGCTACTCCCTGCCGAATTTGACTCTCATATGTGTTTTACCATAATAAGTCAAGAAAGTCTGTGCTGCTTGCTTTTTTCTGGGTTGCTCTGGTTTGTTGTGTTTGGCATTCTTTTTTCCGTCATGCAATAGGAATGATTCCTGTTAAATTGTTTATGGTTATGTGAAGAAATGATTATCAGGCAGCCACTTTCCAGGGGTCTCTATGGCAGATTTACAACGGGATTGCATCTCTCTCTATATTAATGGAGCATCTGTAGCATGTATGCATCATCATTGAAAAGATGTTAAAGATGCAAAATTATAACTAATGCAGGTCTCAATATAACTGATTAGATACTACTTACGAGTTGGCATTTTTCATTTTATCAGGCATAAACGAAGAATGCTACCAATATTCTAGAATGGCATGTCCTCAACACAATCTCTTGTGCATGTTTTGTTTACAGGACCTGTTAGCAGCTCCTTGAGTACGTTTGAGGGTCCTGGACTTGATGTATCACCCAGTGGCAAGCCTACATACTACGTAATGTCACTTCGTGATGAAAAAGGGGTGCCAAAGGGATCACATTTAGGTTCACTGAGTGTGGAAATATTGGAATTTAATAAAATGATACAAATCAGACCAAATATAACTGCTGTCCCTAACAATCGTGGTGTATTTAATGTCACATATTTGCCCACGATTGCTGGCACTTATGTCATTATGACAAGATGGTTGGGAGTACAAGTTGGTGAAGCTCACTACATGACTGTGACTCCAGGTAAACAAATGGATTACATGGTGATATATTTTTGGACTTGAGAACAATAAACAGTGATATCCATCAAAGTTGAATATATTCCTTTTTTCTGACTAAGAGGATAACATAGGGGGAGACAAAAAAACATCAATTTTCCCTAATAAATAACAACGAAAAAGTTAGGATTCGGTAAAGAAAGAAGACAGTTTAATATTAACCTGAACATTTTCAACAAAAATTTCAGACTGGGTATTAAGTAAGAAGTGGAGTAATGAATTTCTGTGGCCTTGTCTTTCTGGTGCATGTTTCCAAATCGAGTTTATAACGTGCTTTCCATTTGGCTGTAGAATAAATGGCAAATTAATTGCTTGTATTGGCCATTTTTTTCTAGCATGACAAATACAATAAACACACAAGAAACATCAGACATATTTCTGATGCATGCATAGAAATTCTTTATTTCCTATTGCCGATTTCTTAGAGGTATAATTCTCTCGGTTGCATTATTTCTTTCCAGGCTGTAGATGCTTGTACAAGATTGCTTTCAAAATGTTTTGAATGCTGTGGTTAGAAATTGAGAGACATGGATAGAGTTGAAAATAACAACTTGGCCGTCTCCCATTTCATCTAAAAGTGAATCAAAGTCTTCAGATGTTGGCTGTAGACCATAATATCAAAAATTTTGTGATTCCTTCCCATTCCAGAAGTCAACAAAGGAAGGGGTCTCAGCCAGTGAATCACCTGAGGCCTTATCACCCTTGGCAAGGTCAAATAAATGTCATTGTGAGACATTACAGGCGCTTTGCCTCCCTCATTTTGGGGATAACTCATCCTTGAGCGGCCATCGTTTGGAAGGAAAAACTTCTATCAGTCTAAGCATAGGATTTTGGGTTATTCGATGTCTACAATAATGCAGCAGAACTTATGTCGTACCTATTCTCTTTTGATACACGAAAATTTCAGAGGTGTGAGAAAAGTTTGGCCTCTTAAAAGACGTCAATATAACCTTCTTTCTTCATTTATGCAGCATCTGTATTCTTACCTTGAATTTGTGGCATTTGACAGCTGGCCATTCCTCTTAATGGTCTTTTACCTAGAGCTAGAAGGAACCATTCTCTGATGCTAAGTGGAAAACTATCAGATTAGATTTCAATACAGAAATTGAGTTTATACTTGCATTCATAAGTTGATTTTCTATTTTTCAAGGTTATACTAATTTCAATATACTCGAGATGATGTGATTCATTCCCACCACAACAATTTAGAACTGTGTATGAATCAGATTCTTGAAACTATTACAGGTTCTGTGTCCGCTGTCAATTGCACAGGAATGTGGGAGAATAAGGTTTTAAACGTGGAGGCAGGACAAATTGCAAAGTTTATTATCAATCAGAGAGACATGTATGGAAATGCTGTATTTTCTAAAAACTCATCAGACATAGTTCCGTTTACAGCAGAAGTGTTGAAAGCAAGTGATAGACAACCTGTTTTTACGTCAGTTATGTCATTTCAACCATGGGGTGATAGGCCTACAGATAGTCAAGTTCTTACTTTCCAAATATGGGAAGACGGAAGCCATTTTCTTGAGATAAAATCTGGAGGAGAAAACATTTATGGATCTCCATTTCCATTCACTTGTACCACTGGTAATTTGTTTTCTGAAAATGACAGGTTCAAATTCAAATTTAGGTGGCCAATTTCATCTCATAAACGTCATTCCTTGTTAATCTTTCTGCATATCTTTTTCATTTATTATGTTTAAATTTAAAACTTTTTAGGACCAGTGGCACTTCCCGAATGCTCTGGAGAGTGGCAAGATGGAATTCATTTATTTTTGGCAGGGGGAACTGCAAAATTTCTTATATATTGTACACAGGATGTATCAGCTACAAACCACAATTTCAACCCACTGAAATTTCAGGGGACAATATGGGACAACTCTGTTGTATCAACTCCTGATATGACCATTGAGAAAATGGTTACAGAAACCATGGGATCTCAACTATTGAGGTTCTCACCTGAAAAGAGTGGAACATTTTCGCTGTCAGTGCAGAATGTGGTTAAAAAAAGGCTAACTGGTTCACCTTTCAAGTTTACCGTTCAGGAAGGTGCGTAATGGACTGCTTAAAAGTAATGCAATTTTTGAGTTTATGCGTTTTAAGACATGCTAATTATTCTGAACAAAGGTGGTATCGTACCATGGATTATTTTCACCCTTATTGGGGTTGCACACAAAACCAACAACCGCAAAAGCATCAATTACTCTAAAAGAAGGGAGACCACATTAAGATGGGACGTAGGAGTGCGAAATCTTTGCACCTATCTTGGAAAGCAAGGAAAACGTGTAAAATCTATATGAAACTGAAACATTAGAAATCACTGTATGTGCGCATTACTATTGCCCATAAATGAATGATTTATTACATGTGTAGGTGCTGTAGCCTCTTCCTCATAATGCGTACTTTGTAGGCTTCTCTGAGAGTGAAAGTATTACGAGATCCTCGTGGAGAACCGTGTCTTTCTGATGCTGGATTGTGTACTCAAAACTGCAAGATTGATTACACAAACATTGATGCACCAAATTTATAGAATGAAATCTCTCTTTTAGAAGTGAATAAAATCATCTAAGACAACTAAAAATAGCAGATATCTAAAATCAACAGTCTCCATTACGTGTGTCTAGTATAGGTGGGGCGTATAACGGGGCTGCTTTTGGCTGATTAAGCAAATAAAGGACACAGTTGAACATATATAAATTTAAGGGAGTTGTCTTAATATATGCTTATGAGCTATCCTAAGATTTATAGATTTCTATATATCCTTCTCTCCCATCCAGAGATTGCTAGCCTTCCATTACGGATTGTTTATACTGATGTCAATGGACAAACTTGGTAGTGGTGGAACATGCCGTCATATCCAGTAGTATGATGTGATCAAAGGAATAACTATATTTAGGTGGTCTGGGATTTTAGGATTTTTTTTAATGCAGCTCTTATTTGAAAATCTACATGCACAATGATTTATATCCATATTATCACTAGAATCTCCTGCATTTTAATGTTTTCTTATCTATTTTAGGATACCAGTATTGAATATAGGCACATCATATTCGCTTTTCCACCTGCAGTCACTAAATTAACTAACAATGTGGCGTATCAATCTTAAGCTTCATTTTGATTCATTATTTATTCCAACATTTTCTCCTAGGGTTAATCAGTATGAAACATTGCAGAGGTAAATGGATGAAAGGGATAAATACATTTGAAGTTGGGACTGACATTTCCTTTGTTATAAAGCAAAGTGATATTTATGGAAATGCTGTCTATGATCCTTATCCTTTCACAATTAAGGTCGTGAAAATTGATACCAAGCTTCCTGTCACAATGTTTGGTGAATATTTGAGGCCTTTGTTTATGAACAAGACTGAATACATGCTTGTGAATGTCATGGTGAAAGAAGTTGGAACTTTCAGTTTGTACATTGGAAATTCATCTCTAGATATAGCAGGCTCGCCATATCTGTTTTCATGTACACCAGGTACAGCTATTGAGAGATGCTTTTAATGTGAAAATGCTGAATTATATATTTTGGAAGTCAATTGATCAGTATGTTTATGTTTTACATTCAACAGGCTTACTTGCAATTAATAATAGTAGGGTTGTAGGGGAGGGATTGTCTCCATTAGCATCTATCAACTTTTGGAACGAAATTATAATTTATTTCCAAGATGTTTATAACAATATTGTTCCAATTAGTAACGTGTCACTTTCTTTGAATGTAACTGGAGGAAGCATGTTGGGAATGGAAGCCTATGATATTCTTCCAATAACTAGTTCATTGGTCAGTCCAAATGTAACTGGAGGCTCTGTGGCAATTGATGGTTTCAAACTTTATTCTGATGGTGGTTATCGGGCTGCATATAGGCCATATATTACTGGAAATTACCATATCTCTATTGTTTTTAATGGATCAACGATTCCAACAAGTTTGTCAAATGTTGCTGTTGGGGAAGGTTGGTATTCATATGTCTATTGTTTATAAGCTGTGTATGCTTTTGATTGGTTACTAGTGAAAATCAGATGTTTTTGTTTCAGGCTGGGTCCAAGCAAGGTTTTGCACGGCGACTTTCAAACCGTCAAACACAGTTATTGCAGGAGAGATAATACAAGTGTATGTCACAGCACGAGATCCTCTAGGCAACAGTGTATCATACGCAACTCAAGCAGTCAACTTCTCAGTTACACCATTACCAGTTGGGATTGCTGTCCCAAACTCTGTAAACACCGAGATTTATAATGCCAGCCAAGGATCATACATTGCGAACTTCAGTATTAAAGTTTCTGGCACATACAAAGTGGAGATTGCTGCTTATGGATCTCATATCAGTGGAAGCTCCTTCATGATCAACGTTTTACCTGGTACAGCTCTTATCAATGTTACATACTTTTTGCCATAGCATAGGAATGTTCACGTAGTTCATATATAGAGCATGTGTATGACATGGATTGCGTATATAATTTTGATTTTATGAACATTGCATACTCAGATATGTGGGCTTCTTATCAAAGTTGCCGTGAGCAAGCTGTCTATTTCTTAATCAAGAAAGTGAGATCAATTAAATTAAGCACAATTACATTTGCATGGAATGATTCAAGTGACCTGCTTATGTGGATTAAGCTAATAAAAAAGCAGCAAATTTTGCCTTATCCCTGGGAGGATTATTTATAGCTGATGCGTTGCATGGTGATCAGCATCCCTTGACTATTCCAATGAACATTTCCTAACTTTTAGATTGCGCCCATACCATGTTCCATTTTACAAGCATGGCTGATCTGAAGGGAATGAATTAGGCGCTTCCAGAAAAATTGATTATTCAAAACCCACTCGCTCTCTATAATTGCAATTATTTCAAAATAGTTTCTGCATTATATTATCATTAATTTTCTTGTTTCTGGAAATGAGTGAATGATATACAGTTTGAGCAAGAAAGATTTTATTTACAGTTTGTGTATTGTAGTATTGTTTTATAGATTTGAGGATGACATGCAGGTCCTATATCTCCACTAGATTGTGTTATAAATACTCCAGAATTCAGTAATATCAAGGTAGGAGCTGTAGAAAGTATGGAAGTTGAAGCTAGAGATGTGCTCGGAAATTTAGTAAATGTTACAGACCTGGAAATGCAAGATACAAAATTTGTCGCCAATGTCATCGGATCAGAAGTAGAAGCTTACAATTTGTCCTACTTTGGAAATGGCATATATGGAGCAAATCTATCTTGGAACACATTAGGAAGCTACAATTTGTCTATAAACTATGGTGGACAAGCTATTAATATGAAGACTATGGTGATCAATGTGGTACCAAGTAAGCATCTATTTAGATAATAGCAAAAATGCTCAGAAGGGCAATCACCACTAACTATTATTTTGTATTAGAAATTTTGATCTTAAAATTACTGCCCTTCCCACATGAGAGAAGTATGTAGGGATGAACTCTAGACATCCTATATCTATTAGTAATTTATATTTTGCACTAATTTAGTTTTTGTTTTTTATGCAACATCTTACTGTTTCCAACTGATTATTGATCATGATAAATGAAAGTAGCGTTTCTGGGTTTGTTTATATTTAATATATGACATAAAATGAAAGCTTTTGTACCTTACTCCATGATGGAGGGAAACTTGCAGCTTGCAATTTATTATCTACTTATTAAATACCCATTTGATGTACTAACAGATGATGTAGATCCACTGAAATGCACATACTTCATGAGTACAAGTGACAGGATACTAGTTGGAACTTCTGGAGTTTTAACCATTCAAGCAAAAGATTCTTTTGGAAATAATCGGTCTTCTGGTGGAGGGGGTTTTGCTGTGGACTTGATAAATACAAAAGCTTCTATTATATATTCAGGGGTCCCATTTGATGCAGATGATGGAAAGTATCTGTTTCCTTTCAGGCTGGAAACAGATGGAACCTACAATATTAACGTAACGTATAAGGGCATTCACATTCTTGGCCAAAAGCAATTAGTTGTTTTGAAAGGTATAAAGATGAACGTTGCTAATACAAGCTGATTTATTTTGCTGTTATCTTACATTATGATCTGCTCCCAGAATGTGTCATGTACAAAGAAAGTAAAATAAATTAAATGAAGTGTATTATCAATATTTTGGAAATTCTTCAATGTAATATCTTTCTTTTACTCTTGCAGGTAGTACTGAAGCAGTTTCAATCAGTCATGTGACACCTACTCTCTTACCTGTAAAAGAACAGACAACTATAACCTTGTTTGGTCAAAATTTGATGCAAATAATATCATTTTCTTGCAACTTTGGAGACATTGAAACACGCTTAGGAACCTTCAATACAACACAAGAGACACTAAACTGTGTGACTCCATATATTGATGCGGCCACAAACATTCGGCTTTCTGTTCAACTTATCCTATATCAAGGAAAATCAACCTTCAACTTTGATCTGTCCTTTTATGGTAGGTATTTCGTTTTGAAGATGATGTGTTTAGTGTATGGTTACTGGTGCCAGTTTTATATGACTTCTTATTAAGCAAATCGAATTGTGGCCTTTTGTAAAACATAAAACAATTTAAATGAAATGCTTCTCATCCTCCCCCCAAAAAGGTCCTTTCGAAATTCACTAAATTATGGCCTCTTGAAAATACGAAGGACAAGCTATATCTAGATGATTTCATGTATGGATTACATGGGAAAAGCCAGCTTATTGCCATCATATCCCCCAGTTTTAATGTATGTAAAAGGGGCATGTTTCCAAACTTCATGATCATCTCCCTAACTTGTCCTTTGATATTGCCTTCCATATGAACCAACTTGTAAGGATACTAACCATATCCGATTGTTCATCTCATGGTGATGTCCTAAACCCTGCAGCAGTCCCACCAATCATAGCTTAGAATTAATGAGGAGCCAGCCATTATCATTATCAGCCAAGATTGACCATAGAACTGAAACCCATGAGGACACCCGTCCATAGGGTAGGACATAATCCATAAAGCTGGACACCACACCTGTTGTCCCTTTTATACAGGCACAGAATGCTTGGTAGACTTAAATGTGTTATTACAGTTATTACATGTCATGTGAGTCATAGGATAAATGCCAATCAAACAAAGTATGCCTTACGTGTCATCTCTCCAAAATGTTTCTCTGGATCACCTCCATAAATACTGGTGGAGTATTTCACTACTATCCAGTTAGTGTTATGCGTTAATATTAAACGTCCCAGTCTTATACTACACTGGAAAAAGTGTACTATTTTGCACCTTCAAATAATGATTTCGTGGACTAATCCACAGGAACTCTACAGCGACCCAACTTAATCAGGCTAGTGGGGTGCTTCTGTAGGCCCAAAATCTGCTAATCAGCTGCCACTGCCTTGGGATTTGGATTAAGCTTGGCAGCAAATGTCTCATCCCTAAAGATGGGTGCTTTGTTTGGTTGATTAGCCTGACATTCTGATTTCAGTTATATGTGTAATCGTAAAGATTCTTACCTTGATTGTCTTATGATCCTACAGTTTCTGGTAAACCAATTGCCATGAAGGATGATGTTTGGTCCTGGAGAAACAAGTTCGTGTCATTTAATCCTTTATTAAATGACTATGTGTCTTACAGCTCCCCAAAGCTGGCAGGGGTCTGTAAGGTATCCTCTCCAGCTGTTTCTTCATGAATGAATCTATTTGAAATACATTTATATATTATCTCTGTGAAATACATTCACTCTCACTCCCTCTCACACACACACACAATCTCTCTCTCTCTCTTAGTGGTCCTATATTGTATTCCTGATACTGCTAGTGAGCAAGTGGAATATCTAAATTATATCAACCAACTATGATATTGCCGTTATTTAATTAATGCCTTCTATTGGTGTGGGACTGTTACTGTAAAATTAGCTTCTTGGCAAACATATTATTTGGCATCTGGTTTGGCATCTTTTCATATGGATCCCAAATGGAAGTTGACATCTGGAATTAATTTAACGATCCAATATGGTCTTGTACAACAAACCCAAGCTTGTTTGGCAAATTACGTGTGCTTCCCTTCTTGACCAACTCCTTATCTGTATTCTTTGTGAATGTCACTCCTACATATGCGTAGGATTATGTGTACATAAGCCTTGTGGGTGAGCGAGGGCAGGCTGACTGAGGATGTTATAGAGTATCTTTGCATATTCATGCTAAGCATAGGGTGAGGTCAATTATATGCGAGGTTGCCTCTGTTGAAACATTCCCCATTGATATACCTCTGCTTCAAATTTAGCTAAATATGCCTCGTCTTCTTCCACATGAAACGTTGGGAAGGTTGTTTTTGTTTGTTTGTGTATGAATCCCCAAGGTTACTTCTCATTGTACCATAGTGGGAATTCAAGGCAGCACAATTATATGATTTCTTAATGTTTAATTTACCTCTTTGGTTATTCAATACCAAACTATTTGGATTGGAAGTATGAGGGGATGAACATGGGGAAGCATTGCTCCTATGGGGTCTGGTTTCCGGACACAAATTCTTATAAGCTCATATTAAATTTGCAGGAAATGTGACTGCAGGAAAATGTCACATTAAGTATTGGTGTCTGTGCCATGTTCCCCCTTCTCTATCTTTTCACCGGCCATTTGCTTGTTGATACTCATCGGCATTATTCCAATTGTCCATGGAAGTGACTTTCTCAATTCTCTTGTGATGTTTTTACATAGTTTGACACCATTTTGTGGGACCACTAACGCAAATTATTCTCATTTATAATACACTAAACCCTTTTTCTGTTCATTTGATTCAGGGCCCATTTTATGGAAAAGTTGAAGTGGTTGGGAGTTCTTTGGTTTATACTCCCAATGTAAACTTTACAGGAATTGACAGTCTCATATATACTATTTCAGACTTCAAAAGTCAACTAGCTTATGGAGATGTTATTATTACTGTTTTTGCGGATGTTCCACAATTTGTATCTAATCCTCGAGTTCTGGTAGGAATGGAGGATCAATCAATTCCCAGTCAGAGGTAATGGTAGGGGCAGCAAGGCTTACATTTATTGTGGTTGTTGATTCTGTAGTATATTTATACTATTGATTTCAAATTCTTTCTGTAATTGATGGAGATGAATTTGGATTGTAGGGGCATCAAAGGGTTAGAAATAATGAGCCCAAATGTTGATGAGACCCTTGAAATTGAGGTGCAGGCAGAACATGGGCACATATACTTTGCTCCAGATTTACCACAATTATGGCAAGGTGTCCAAGTTCTTTCTTTTGACAATCAAGGAGAGTCTATGTCAAATTCATCAAAGTCAGCCCTTGTGTTCACAGGATCGTTTACAGTTGTTAGCAGTGCAGTTCAAGCATTGCGCTATCTTGGGTAATATTTTATTTTCAATCAATAATGAAAACATTATGCCTATGTGTGTACACATTTGCTTTAACTTTTATGGGTACACATTCATGTTTTATCGTTTATGAAATTGCATAAACATAAGATCTATGAGATATCTTATTTTCTGTGCCTCTATTACTCCATTGTAGCAGTGAAACAGAATTAGAGACAATATCATCTGAAGCATTTAGTCAGATACAAGTC
The DNA here is from genome assembly GCA_037176905.1 of Azolla pinnata. Classification (NCBI taxonomy): domain Eukaryota; kingdom Viridiplantae; phylum Streptophyta; class Polypodiopsida; order Salviniales; family Salviniaceae; genus Azolla; species Azolla pinnata. The sequence continues at coordinate 17,631 of JBBBWG010002349.1, forward strand.
GGGAATTCAACGCTGCCTAGTGCCCTAGCCATATGTGATACACAGGAAGCCTGCAGGATACGTTTTCATAATTGTTCTTCTCATCGTCTTAGCGTAATCCCCAGACATATGGGCCTCAAATTTTGCTACGCTAATTTAGAAAGGAATAGGATTATGGAGCATATGCCCCCATCCCTATATAGTCTGACATGCCGCAACATCTGTATTTTTCGAGCATCAATACTTAGACAACATCATTTACTATTGTAGAGGCATCTTTCCAAATACTACTACGAATACTTTGCATAATAGTGATTTAGTGATTCCACCTATTTCTACTCTGAGATAACTAGAATATCTTTTGATTATATGTTTGTTTATGTAAGCTGCCAAATATGAAATATATTAAAGAACTTTATATGGCATTTGCATAACATTTTCAAATTGTGCTGTCTGTAGAGAACCACTTTTCAATGGGAATGACCATATTAGCTTACAAATGCTCAATAAGAAGCAGGAAGGCTCAAAAACAAGTATTTTTGTCATGTTACAAGCCAAGAACAACCCGCCATATATTAACGTATCATCCAATGTTCTCTTTTTTAATGCAACCTATTGGAAGACACATCATGAAATTCCTCTAAGGGGGATAGGTGTTGGTGATCCTGATGAAAGAGATGTTCTAGGTGAATTTTTTAATTCTTATTTTTCTTTCCAAATATACGGAAAATTCAAACTAATTTTGAATATAAATGCTTCATGCTTAATGGAAATTAATTTTGTTTTCTATTCTTCTATCCTTACTCAATATTAACAGGTGCTGATGAATGCATGCATATGTACATACATATACACACATAAAGACGTACATACATGCATATATGCACCTCACAGTACCAAGTGTACACTCTTTTTTCAACAGGAACATCAAAAGAATTACAGCTGAGAATAACCATTGAAGTCAGCTCCCAAAGTTTGAAGATATCCGTAAGGTCAACTTCTGTGAGTGATGATTCAAGTATGTGGTATAATCTAGGTGAAGAAAACCTGAAGGATAACAAGAGGATCATAACGGGTCAAAAGATTGAGTTCCAAGATACTATTAAATCGTGCAATGATGCTCTGAAGTCACTTAACGTCATCATAACAAATCCAAAGGTTCTTATTTTATTTTGTTCACTCCTTTTATTTGAAGGAACATAGAGAGTTGCTTTTTTTCATTCACTTTCCAAACAGTGATTTGCATGCGCCGTAAATGATATGTCGAACGAATATAAATCTCATATGCTGAATGTTCTTCAAATAGGGCTTAAGGGCTGTGCTAGTCACAATTACAGTAAATGACCTGGGGAGTTTTGGATGTACGGAAGATTGCACATCAAATGCCACCAGTCCCCTCCAAGACATCGAACGTATCTTAATCAATTTCGAGTACATTCCTCCAGGTGTGTAATATTGCTTATCATTTGAACTCTGGCTCATCTTGAAATCGAGGCATATGATATCTGACTTGTCTATTTTGCTTCTAGATATGAGAGCGAGGATTGCATTAGGCTTAACATGCCCCTTGGTTTTTCTACTGTATGTGACATTTTTGATCATCCGATATCGAAGAAGTCTTTCATATGATTACAAGGATGGATCTCTATCTGAGGAGGACATGTTGAAAAAGACTAGAGTAAGCATCTCCGTTCTTGAAGATATGTTTCTAACACAGCTAGTGCTCACAAAAAGAACTTGACTTACAACCTTCCATTCCTAGATGCCCACAACTCTAGGCTGGCAGTACTCTAGTAAGAATGATTCTCCATTAAACCTATTTTAAACTCAATTAAAGTTAAGATGTACAAATGCTCAACAAAGTCTTATCACATGCATAAGCACACTAGCATTTATTGATAAAATCCCAGAGGAATTTAGCAGCCTTAATGTTCTCCATAACTCTACCCAGAAATTGTCCTTGCAGTTTAGTACATTAGGCCATGAAATCAACTTTTTCATCCAAAGGTTGGTATCTTGATTCTCCACTCTCGTGGGATAGTTAATATGATATAACATATTAATGTGAACCACTTATCAAATATTTTGTGCCCTTACGTTTTTCATTCAGGTGTTCAATCCAATGTGGTCGAAGGATGATATTAAAGAGGAGTCTGAGGACCGTTTGCCACCCCAAATTGCAGACTTCCGTGTGGAAAATCGTTTTGAAGAAGTAATGGCATTGCAAGACGATTCCCCACTTGAAGCTGCAACACTTGGCAGGCACAATTTGGAGCATCTATACTTGAATGAAAACAAAGGGAGCAGAGTAGGAAGAAGGAACATCTTCTTAATGGACGATTCATAAGAAAGCCGATCTCTGCAATTCAGGATTTTGCTAAAACAGAGGATATGATTCCTCTCAAGGAAGCATACATGGCTTGACATCAAACCTAAGGGGAAATACTTTCAATATAGTACTAGTAAGCTCTTCTCAGGGTATAGATAGCAACCTAGAGGGGTATATTTATCAAATTCTTTTTGTTGAGCCCCTTCTTTTTGTCAATCCGGTTGGGGTACCGGCTCACAATTTATTGGTTATTTATCTTGATTTTCAAGATAAAAGTAGATAACGAGGAACTTAGTTCATTTACGTACTATTGTAACATTTATTTAGTTCTTAGGACCGTTTTCAAATGTGTACAAATTACTCTAATATGAAAGAACATTACCATATTTGGTGACAATTCTATCCACAACATATCAGGTTTTGTCTTTTTTTTTGGATGGAATATACTAGTAGTGTCACAACATATATCACACACTTTCAAACATGACAAGAACATCATTAAAAAATGGTTTTCTTCTTGTTTCTAGGCTGGCCCCGTCCGTGTGGCTGAGAACATTTTGCCATCTAAGCAAATTCCAACAGTCGGTGATATGAAGGCAAAAACGCACATGGACTGAAATTTTGTGAACTATTCTCTTATGTACAACCTTATGGTGTGTGCTATAACTTACAAACCCACAATATATTGAGCAAAAATGTGCTGCTTTCAAAGCTTCTATGTGATCTCGCCATCTCCTGCTTTTATTTCCAACAAAGAAAATGCCAATTAGTGGAAAAAACAGCATTTCTAGAGTTACAGATTACAAACCCACCATGCATTGAGCAAAAAATGTACCTCCAATTTGACTTTATTCCATGCCATCTCCTTGCTCTTCCTCCTGCATTCATTTCCATAAAAATAAGTAAAACAGTGAAAAAACATTTCATTGGAAGCTCAACCGCACACTTTGTTCTTTATTTATAGAGACTTACAGTGGGATTAAATAAGCCATTGAGGTCTATTATCTTAGAAGACTCGGTCCCATTGACCATCTTCTCACCATTTCCATTCAGCTCCCCATTCTTGATGGTAAACACAACAGTACCTTTGGGATCACTGAAATCATCGGTGTTTAATGGTTGACTTCCGAGGGAGTCTGCACTATTACTGTCTCCATCCTCAATTTTATCATCCTCATCCACATTTGGTCCCTTCCCTCGTTTAGAAACATCCTTCGATTTTGATGTATCTCCAATATAGTCATGCCTCCATCTCTTCTCTCTAGGGTTATACTTGTTCTCTCCAAAGAAACTATCATCCGCATACTTTCCAGGCTCCTCTAGTGGCAATCCAAATTCTAGACGACTGGTATACGAAACATTAGATCATGGGACAATAGTGGTATAATTCACAACCAGAAAGATAGATAGTCTTTGAGAAGAGGGTTGCCGATTTCTGAGTACAATTTCTCTCACACAAGAACATTTTGATCTTAGAGATCGGAACCCTTCAAGCCCAAAACTTTCATTGTCATCCTGATCATGTTACAACATACAGTAACAAATGGTATTTCAAATGGATTCAGTAACATGCAAATAGATAAGTTGCACTTACTTCACTTTATCACGTTGAACTGCCTCGTGTTCATCAAGATATCGCTGCCAATGCATAATGTCCAATTTCTCGATGTATTCTATTCTTCTGGGTTTGGGTTCTTCAAATACCTCTCCTTTTGACTCAGCTTCTTGCCATGCTTTATTTATTGCCTTCACAAGAATGAAAAATTTGAAATAAATCTATGGAAAGAAAGATCTAGCATGCGATGTGATTGCTGCTAAAGTAATCTTCGATCTTTTTAACTTACTTTTTATCAAGACATTTGAAATCAAAAGACATCAGAAAATGAGATCAATGCTAAGGAACGAGACCTCTCCTGCAAACCATGTGGAACTATTGGCCTACAGTATGAGTGAACATCAAAATTCTACAAATATAATCAAGGCAAGGCATCAAGGGATTTGCAGCATATTTCCTTCAATTGGAGAATGGAAACAAGAATACAATGTAAATAAGGTTCTTGATGACATAGATCAAAGTGTCACTGATCTAACAATAACATGACCTTAGCAGCTATGTTGTTCCAAAGTTTCGAAAGAATGGTCATTTATGTTTTACATAATGCAAAAGATTATGCTATTTCAAGGAATTATGTGCATGCACCTACAAGTAATTGTTATCCTAGTGCGTGCTTCTCTAGAAGTTAAAGATGGATATAATGTATTAACTGAAACGAGTTTGACTTTATACCTCTCTTTCTTTACGAGCTTCAACTAGGTCCAGCTCTGATTCATGTTGTGTCTGTTGAAATACAGCAATGATAAGCTAACGGAATACATAATATGATCATTTTCGTTTACACATGTCAATTAAGCATCTTTGATATGACTGTGTACCAGAATGAGCGAGTCAAAGGTTACACCCCCTAATACTTCTTCAGTCCAAAAGCTATCGGCATCTATGTAGTCCCGTTCAGCTTCATTGACCTCAAGAAGCTCTTCCGTTGGTGTTTCTACCCCAGCTGCACGGTTCTCTTCATCATCTAAGACCATTTTCTCGGCTATATACAGTTGCCAAACCTGAAATGCAAATGCATAATAGCTATCTTTATGCATACATAAACACCATAGGACAACCAACATAATGCAATTTCTTGATAGGGAATTTCTCTAATTTGCCAACCGCTGGTTTGCCAGCTCACATTTATTTCACAACTTCTTCAATCAGGTCCATACAATCGGATATAGGTCCATGGACTTCAATCACAGAGGACTTACAAAAAACTGGGAATTAAAAACCTGGTTGGTGAAATTGTTCGGTTTCTAGAAAGGATTAAGAAGATGATTGCCAAGTTCTATCAAACTATTGATAGCAATGCTAGAGTTTAATGCAGAAAGGGTTAATATAGTTTTATTATCCGTTGTGAATGAACCGCAACGGTACTCACAGCTTGAGAGACACCACAACCTCACATTTCATTATGAGTAGTCGATCTCAAGAAGAATATATCATCTTTCCAAATTTTGTATTGATGTCATCAGCAGACAAAACTGAGTTTCATCAAGAATATGTCCATCTTCAATTGGGAGAGAGCATACATACCTTGAAAGAGTATGGATGGTTGTGCTTTGGCGGCTTCCTTCTATTCTCTACTGGTTCTGGTCTTCTTCTAGGCCAGAATGGTCTACCAACCTCTCGCTGCAAAATCAATGAACATTACAAACACCTTATAGAAAACAAGCAGCTCTTAACAAAAGGTCTTTACCGTTATCAGATCCATGTTCTCCTCTTCGTTATCTCTAACAAATATAGGCGGATGCTTGAATCTATTGAATCTGAAAATTCAAGGCCAAGATAAAAAGCAGTGAAATTCAAGGACAAAATAAAAACTTGCAAGTTATGCATTAAAACTGTAAATTCACTCCAGTGAAGAATCTCACATTAAATGATCAATATTTGGGTTGACAAAACGCAATTGTATAGGGAAGCGGAAGCGGTATGGATCTCTTTTCGCCTGCATGAAACCCGTGTGATCGTTCCTTATTGAACACAGAATGACCAACCCAACAACAGAAATTCATACTGTGCTATAATATTTAGGTTTTCTGATGGTGATAAATTTGAAGAATTGGAAATCCATTTGCAATCCATTAATGAGCAGAACAAAATATGAGAATCTTACAATAACTTCAACTTGGACTCGCATACCAACTTTAATGTGGTCTCGGATCCAAAACCAATCATTGCGTTTTATAGGCACCCACCTTCATTCTCACACACAAAAAAGAAGACTTAGATGCAATGTCATGCAGTGCTGACAATAAAAGTACATTCCATCAAAATTAGTGTCAAAATTCAAATATCATGCAAATTATGCGCCTCTTAGATAAAACAGAATGAAATGATGGTCAAGACCAAAATGTTAAACAAAGAAGTTACCCATCATGAACTGCACCAAAGTTGACAAATGCACCTTCATATAAATGAACCATAGTAACTTCTCCTATATAGTGCTGTAAGTTCAACACATTGAAAGTTTGAGACCCTCAAATATGAAGATTCAGAGTATACAAGAGCAAAATGATATAATAAACAACAAAATCTTTTACTTGTCCGGGATATATAAATGGAAGCTCGAACTGCAATGAGAGAAATCACGATTGTTAGTACACATAGTAAGCTCGTAACCTGCAAAGTTCACGTTGCTCAACTTACCATTCCTTCAACATATTCTTCCCCCATCCTTCTTCGTCCGGGATAGTATTCATCACCCACCTACAAGGCCAGGTGATTAAATTTACCAAGTCCAGATTCAAAATAGCATGTTTCACATTGACCTCAACGAGAAAGCCAATGAATGCTCATACAGCATCAATAAGCGTTCGATAATAAAACTAATAGAATACCTAAAACAATAGAGTGAACCTTCATATGAAAAGAATATGGTCACAAAACAAATTTCACATAATACCATGCGAACCAACGATGAAGGGTAAAATTGAATAAAAATAACGACAATAAGAGATGACAACTTCAGAAGGGCAAGAATATGATGCCAAACCAGAATCAACAAAGCATAATGCAAGCCAATAAAGACGGGTCCAACTAAACAACGACAACAACAATAATAAAACAACACCTTCATATGACATGAATGTGATTCCAAACTAAAATTAACCAAATGCAATGCAAACCAATAACGAGGAGTTCAATGAGGCTATCGTGAAACAGCTGCTGCTTACCTCTTCTGCTTCCTTATCAAGCCTTGACTTGTTGGCATCAACCCACTGGAGGTATTGCTTCACAAACATATCCCACCTCGGGAAATTCCCCGGGTTCTCATCGGACAGCTCAATGGCTCCTGAAAGATCGGAAGCATTCGGAATCCGAGTGTCTTTGTCGATGATTTCATGCAGTCCTCGAATGTATGCGAGTTCATCGGGGTCTACTTCCCAACCAGGCGGAGGCCAATCTCTCGGAGGTATAAGCGAGAAAACCATGGTATCTGCTGATTCTTCCGTGAGAAGCCCTGAACCACCGTTTGGTTCTACTCCCTGGGTTTGGCTTGTGAAGAAACCTTCTGCATTTCCTTGGATAGATCCATCCACACCAGCATCATCGTCATCCACATCATCGGGAATCAAGGGCTCATTCACCTCTAACCTGTTCATCATCTCTATGGGCACGATGGGTTCGTCTCCTTGGTCGAGGTTAAGCGCATCGACCGCGAATTGAGCCTCCGGCGACAGGGCCTCCTCCCACGGAGCCCACATCCGCGAAATCCAATGGTGCCTCTTGGCCTCCGCTTCAGTGGCGAAGTTCCTCTGCGTTCTTCTCGCCCTGGATCTCTTCCCCTCCTTGCTCCCATCCGCCCTTTCTTGCCTCTCCTGTTTCCCATCCCCGTCGTCGTCGTCGTCGTCGTCGTCGTCGTCGTCGTACTCCGTGAGCTCGGAGATGTCTCTTCTCGGAATAGGGGCGCTCTGCCTAGCGAAGGATACTCGCGTGGATGATGCCAATGAGGAAGCGGAGGAGGAGGAAGAAGGGAAGCGGAAAGGAAAACGCAAGAAAGAAGGAGAGAAAGACGACGACGACGACGAGGATGATGATGGAGGGGAAGAAGAGAGAGAGGCGAAAGAAGGGGATGATGCGCGAAGGCGGTGCTTCTGCTTCTGCTGCTGCAGCAGCAGCAGCTGATGATGATGATGACGAGGAGGACGAGGAGGAGGAGGAGGAAGGAGAAGAAGAGAAGAGGAAGGGGAACGGAGAAGAGGGAGCTCCATAGCCATGGCCATGGCCAGAAGAAAACTCAGATAAACCTCTGCAGCCTTTGCTCTTCTTAAGAGCTTTCTGCTTTTTCTTCTGCTTTCTGCTTTCTTCTGCTTTT